>JAEQML010076752.1:0-13207 GCA_016904865.1 Pissodes strobi
CTTAAATCGAAATGAAATTTAAATCTTGTCAAAACTACTATACAACTGCATCAGTTCTTGGAATAAAATAACAGTAAAGTAATTGTCAAATATAATATATTTCTTATTGTCATATAGCACTAACTAAAACGGAGTTTTATGCACAATACCGAAACAGAATTATTGCACTCGACGCGCGTTTAATTTGACTGAACACTGTATTTCTTACGGTTTTCGAGATCCCCATACATAGATTCGAATTCGAGCCACCCTGTACACGTGATAAAAATGAATACTTCTTTGTCGATTCCATAAGAGAGAAAGAGTGTGATCCCGGATCCCCCATCTAACGCGGTTAGTTTCACTTAATCTCAACTTATTTTAGTCATTTGAGTCGGTTCCGATACGTTATATAATCAATTTTAATAGATTTGGTTAGTCGTCTAATCAACTTTCGGCTAGTTTTACTTAGAGCAAACTTATCATCTTTCGATTAGTTTCACTTTGTTTCAACTTATTTGAATAATCAATTTTAATAGCCTTGGCTAGTCGTCCAATCAAATTTCGCTTCGTTTCACTTAGTTCCAACTTATTTTAGTCATTTGAAACGGTTCCGATACGTTATAATCAATTCTAATAGATTTGGTTAATTTTGGTTAGTCGTCGAATTAACTTTTCGTTCATTTCACTTAGTCTCAATTTATTTTAGTCATTTGTTCGGCTATAATACGTTATAATCAATTTTAATAGATTTGGTTAGTTATGGCTAGTCGTCCAATCAACTCTCGGCTAGTTTCACTTAGTACCATCTTATTTTAGTCATTTGAGTTGGTTTCGATACGTTATAATCTATTTTTATAGATTTGGATAGTCATCTAATCATCTTTCGATTAGTTTCACTTAGTCTCAACTTATTTTACTTATTTCAGTCGGTTACAATACGTTATAATCAAATTTAATAGATTTGGTTAGTTTTGGCTAATCGTCCAATCAACTCTCGCTTAGTTTCAGGCAACACATAGGATTCAAAAAAATGCAACTAAACAAAGCATATTAAAATCCGAGCACGGTCAAAGCGACTTGTCAGGCTCCTGATAAACATTAATAAAAAATTTAGTTTAAATGCGCCAAAGAAGTTTTCATTTCAAAATTTGTGTGTGCTTAAGACCACACGATAGAAGTGAAAAGTTCTACAAGGGGTCATCGTTTGTCAGAATTTCGATCCGAGCCTTCATTGCAGAGATTCGGGCGGAAAACGGTTTTTCCCACAAAATCCCCCCTTAAATTAGAGCCCCGGCCCATCCCGTATGGTCTGAGCTGGCCCCTCATGGAGCGCACCCACCATAAAAATTTCGACCCCGTACCTCTTCCCGTTCTCCCGGAATTAAATATTTCAGTTTTTCCTTCTCCCCCTCCCCTGGCCAAACGAGGGGATGGTACGGAGTTCCGTTTCCGTCCAGGATCTTCTTTTTTACCCCGGCTACATCCCCTGAAAATTTCAGCCCTCTACCTATACGGGAACGGTTTTTCCCCCAAAATCCCTCTTTAAATTGGAGCCCCGGTCCCCCAGTATGGTCTAAAGTGCCCCCCATGGGGCGCACTTACCATAAAAATTTCGACCCCGTACCTTTTCCCGTTCTCCTGAAATTAATTGTTTAAGTTTTTCCTTCTCCCCTGGCCAAACGGAGGAGGGTACGGGGTCCCGTTTTCGTCCAGCATCTTTTTACCTCGGCTACATCCCCTGAAAATTTCGGCCCTCTACCTATACGGGAATATGCCAGAGAAGGAGGGTGACGCGTGGCGTTGCATATCCGAGCGTGACGTCTCGGTCTCATTCAACCCCCCAAAAAAAAAACGCAAAACGCACCTAAAGAAGTTTCCACTTCAATAAGAGTTTTTATAGATTTCATAACAGCATAGCAGCATGTTTTTAAGGAAAAAAAAAATTGGTGTGTGTGCTTAAGACCGCACAACAGAAGTGAAAACTTCATCAAGCGGGGTCATCGATTGTCAGAATTTCGATCCGAGCGTTCGTTGCAGAGATACGGGCGAAAAACGGTTTTTCCCCCAAAATCCTCCCTTAAATTAGAGCTTCCGTCCCCTCAGTATGGTCTAAGGTGGCATCCATGCGGCGCATCTACCATAAAAATGTCGACCCCGTACCTCCTCCGGTTCTCTCGAAATTAATTATATTTATATATTATTATTTTTCCTTCTTCCCCCTTCCCTGGCCAAGCGGGGGCAGGTAAGGGGCCCCATTTTCGTCCATGTTTTTCTTTTTACCCCGGCTACATCCCCTGAAAATTTCATCCCTCTACCTATACGGGAACATGCCAGTAGAAGGAGCGTTACGTTACTTATTCGAGCGTAACGCGTGACGGCTCGGTCTCATTCAACCCTCACAAAAAACGAAAACCGCGCCTAAAGAAGTTTTCACTTCAAAAATAATATCAATATTTTCAAAGAGCTAAGTAAATAAAATCGGTGTGACTTCACAACACAAAGTAATTTATCTAGATTCATCCAAAGATTTTTTGCTTACAAATGTAACTTTGTTAACACATACCTACTCCTAACAAAAAGTCGAATTTTTGTCATACTTAAAACGTGTAGTACGTTTTATCCATTTAATTGTATCGTACGACTAATGATAAATTTATTTAAGAAGTAATTTGACTAATTAGAACGAAATCAAAAATAAATTTAAATAGGGAATCACAGATAATAGCTTATCAAACATACCTTGGCGAAACGGTGAAAAATAAAAATTTTGGTGTGTGCTTAAGACCGCACGACAGAAGTGAAAACTTCACCAAGCGGGGCCATCGTTTGTCAGAATTTCGATATCAGCCTTCGTTGCAGAGATACGGGCGAAAAACGGTTTCTCCCCAAACTCCCCACTCAAATTAGAGCCACGGTCCCCTCCGTATGGTCTAAGGTGGCCCCCATGGGGCGCACCTACCATGAAAATTTCGACCCCGTACCTCTTCCCGTTCTCCCGAAATAATTATTTAATTTTTTCCTTCTCTCCTCTCCCCTGGCCAAACTATGGTGTGTACGGGGTCCTGTTTTGGTCAAGGATCTTCTTTTTACCACGGCTACATCCCCTGAAAAATTCAGCCCTCTACCTATACGGGGACGGTTTTCCCCAAAAATCCCCCCTTAGATTAGAGTCCCGGTCTCCCCCGTATGGTCTAAGGTGGCCACCCATGGGGCGCACCTACCATAAAAATTTCGACCCAGTACCCCTTCCCGTTCTCCAGATATTAATTATTTAGGTTTTTCCTGCTCCCCCTCCCTTGGCCAAACGGAGAGGTGTACGGGGTCCCGTTTTCGTCCAGGATCTTCTTTTTTCCCCGGCTACATCCCCTGAAAATTTCGGCCCTCTACCTTTACGGGAACATGCCAGCGTTACGTTATATATCCGAGCGTGATGCGTGACGCGTGACGGCTCGGTCTCATTCAACCCTCACAAAAAAAACATGCAAAACGCGCCTAAAGAAGTTTTCACTTCAATAATAACAATTTTACGACACGTAGGTAACTTTTAGGACACGAATCTGAGAGGTGAAAAGTAAGTAATTAAATAATATCTCTTAAATGCAGTTAAATCGCGGGAAATGTCAGTGGCAATATTTCTTATATCCATTAAATGCAGTTAAATTGGTCACAGATCGCTAGAAACATCATGGAAATAGCTTTTGATACTGGCAATTTTTCTGGGCTTCGTATAATCGGCAATAATTATTAATCATTATGCAGTTGGGCTTCTTAACGACCGTACGAATTAGCTTTTGATCGTGGCAACATCGCCAGGCTTCGTATATTCAGCAAGAAATATTAATTATTATGCAGTTGGGCTTCTTAAAGACCGTACGAGTTAGTGGGACTCGCAAAAACTGTGACGTTTGGTGCATATTTAAAGCTAACTCCCCTTACTCTTCGTGAATTTATACCCGGGCTTCGATTGACCAGTAGTGTGTACCGGGCTTCGTATTATTGATCATGTACGTATATATATATATATATATATATATGCTTTAAACTCCTGGCCTTAATATATTAGGTTATGTTAATGCATAACTTTATAATTTTAGGCAGATTGCAACAGGACAAAAATAATATTTAAATTGAAACCAAACAAGTCGGCAGCCCAACTAAATCTTACACAATTTTACTAATGTAGGTAAAATTTTCTTGGAACTTCGTGTAAATCTGCCTGACCTATAGTACATTTAGGAACTTCTACATTAAACAGGTTATCTGCATAAAAACTACAAAATCTATGCCCACACTCTGGCATAACGTACTGCACCTTATGTTTTTTCCAAGCAGTTCAGTTCCTTAAACCAATGAATGTTTATTTTTGTTAAAACTTAACAATAAATAATTGATTTAAAAGCTTCACCTGACTTTGTTATTTATCATAGCAACAAAAGGTTGTTGTGGCAAAATGGTGAATGCACCTTAAAAAACTATTTTCCCCTATTAAAATAAAAATAAATAAGGTATTATTATATGATTCACTTCAAATTGGTGAATGCCCATTAAAACCAATTTGTCCTGTAATATGGTCGACTCATAATTTACTTGACAAGAAAATTTAATTTTTTCTCAAATTGAAGTAGAACGAACTTTCCGAATTTCTTTTTTCTTTCCATCTAAATTAAATCATTATTTCTCGCTTTTCAGAGATTAATTTTTTACGCTCACCCGGAAATATTGGAAAAATCCCGGATTTTGAGATGCAGTCTCCCGTAAATTGGTAACTGTAATCTGGCAACCCTATTCAGAACCAACCATAAAATTATTGGGACCTTATCGCAATAAAAAAGTTTGACTGTCACTCCCTTTTAAACTGAATGTTGAAGTTAATTATGTCGCAGTATTAATGCGCACACACATTTACAAACACACCAAGAGGCTTCAAAAACCGTTACAATGAATGCCCATGAATGTCCATCAATACCAACTCGGATGCTTCGATCCCTTAAGGAATTGGAAAGCCATAGAAGTAGTGCTGGTGGTAGTCCGTATGCTGTCAATTTGTTTAGCAATCCGTCATGCCACAACCTATGAAATGCTTTGGGTATGTCGAGAGCTACTGCACGAGATTCGCCGTAGCTCTCGATCGCTTTGGTCCACACGTAGGTCACGTAAGTCAGGAGATCTCCCGTTGATTTGTGCTTACCGAAGCCATACTAGCGATCGCTTATGATGCCTGCCGATTCGAGATATTTTAAGAGCTGTTCGTTGATCAGTTTAGACATGATGGGAACTAAGGCAATTCGACGGTAGTTGTTTGGAATCGATTTTTTACCTTTCTTTGGGATTGGTTGCCCTTGAGCGCATTTCCAGCTAGAATGAAAGCATGGAGTTCTGTATGATAGGGAGAAAAGCCTGCATAGTGGAGCTATTAGTTCAGCAGCACATTTCTTGAGCACTATTGCTGGAACGCCATCCGGTCCTGTGGCTTTGTTATTCACTTCGCGTTGGCGAAATATCAGACCTGGCATTGAGGAATTCACTCTCGGGGTAGTTGGGGGAGTCTTTCCTTGATAATCTAAGGTAGAATTTGATGCAAATATTTTGGCAGAATGGTCGCTTTTTCGTTGGCCGTTTCCGCTATTGAGCAATCATCTTTGGTCAGTGGTGGTATTGACGTCTTTGAGAAACCCTGATTCCTGATTGACAGCTTTGCAGTGGCGGATTTACCATAAGGCCCGGGCCTAGGGCGGCCAGATTTTAAGTTGGCAATAAAGTAATTTCATTATGTAGTCTATATGGTGGATGCTGAGAAAGGGGCGGCTGATAGCTTGTGGCCTAGGGCGGCCGAGACTGCAAATCCGCCACTGCAGATTTGGCAACTGATCAAAAAGATGTTGATCCGTTAGTACAGTTAATGGTTTACTGTTTGAGATACGTTTCATAGAAGAGGGGGTGAAAGCTTCCATACCAGTAGGATAACTTGAGTTATCTCATCAGCAGATTAAGGGGTGTTTTGATTCATAAAGCAGACATCTTTCCAAGAAAAAGAAAGATAAAACTCGCGAAGATCACGCCACTTTGGCATATTTGTAGGGCCTAACCTTTCAGGGTACCTGTGGCTTCTGTATTTTGATACCAAGTTCACAGGTTGCGGAGATAAGATTGTGGTCTGATGTATGATGAGCCCAACGGAGGTTGGACAGTTACGGTGTAGAAGTTAGGATTAGTTGTTAGAATAGCTCCAGTCTTTTTGACGCTCAGGGATCCTGGTAGGTTCGTCAACCAGGTGAGTAAGTCCGTGACTTATAGCAAAAGACTCGGCTTCTCGTCCATCATCATCGTTTTTGATGGAGTGTTTCAACCAGTCGATGTTATGTACGTTTGAAGTTTCCTACTATGACAATTTCTCCCGTTGGATAGTGGTCCTGCAGAATATCGATTTGATTGGCAAGATTTGAGCAAAACCGTTTATATTGGTGTTTGCTAGGTGGTCATATATACAAGCAAACAATTGAATTAGGTTGCTCGATATGTGCTTAATTTGTACCACATGACATCGAAGTCCTTAGGTTCGTATGTTTCTTCTCGTTGACAACATAAATCGTCTCGTATAAAAAAAGCTAATCGAGAGTTATGTCGAAATCGGGAGTAAAGGTTATATCCCTGTATATTTAAGTGAACATGTGTAGTGCTTGATTTCACTATTGTTTCTGATAGAGCTGAAATATGAGGCTTATTTAGGTGCGTATCCACCAATCGCGCAAAATGTCTGTAATTGTTGCCAAATATTTGCAAACTCAATATGTGTGGTGTAGACGTATATCACGCGCATTCGCAAACGTTTGCAATCATCTGGTCGTGTTCCCAGCGGTGTCGGTACATCAAACGGATTTGTTGTTTGTGTGTGCGCTTTGCTTAGTGGAGACGTTGCCACGAACAGCGAGTGATTTAATGAGAGACAACCATCGTTCAGAGTAAACAAATTATTAAAACTTTTCTTTTCGCATAATAGAATGGGACAATGACAAATGTTTGCAATTAATTCAATTGTACAAAATGAAACCAGAAATATGGCAAGCTCTACGCATAAATTTTATTACCACAAAACTAAAAAGCATAACGCCTGGAGTGAAATTGCAAAAGATGACTGAAAATCTTCCTGTGATATACGACAAAAGTTTTAAAATACACTTGCGGATAGATTGAAAATATCACTTTCGTTTCTGCGCATATTTCACTTTTCGCATGGCTCTCCGCTCGCTACAGGGGCTCAAGAAAAAACTGTTTAGGAAAAAAAAGCAACAAGATTTGAACCCGGGCAGCCGAATCAAAACCTAACCAACTAGACCCCTCAACCACGTTTTTTTCTCGGCGCCATTTCCGATTCGGTACAGATTTAAAAAAAGCGTGTGCACTATGTGCGCATATCAGAAGTGAAACTTCTTAAACTTAAACGCCCTAGCCTTGGATTAGGTTAAAAAGTAGTTTTTTTATTTAAATATACCACTCAATTACCTAACAAAAAGGGAAGGCCTAAATGAAAAAAAAAATATTCTTCATAAAAGTTTCGCTTATGTCTTAACAAGGTAATAGAGTAAACCCCATATATTTATCTTGTAAACTAACAAAGATATATTACAATAAAAATATTCTCATATTTTCCTTCCGCCAGGTCGTGTCGCTCATCGTGTATCGCCCGCTGCGTCCGCCCGCCGTGTTCGCCTGCTGCGTTCGCTCGCCGTGGTCGCCAGCCGTGTGTCGCGACCTTCAAATTTTACTCCCGGCGCGCGTTAAGAAGTTTCACTTTAAAAATAAACGGATACTATTGTATTTTCTTTCGGATCGGTGGCAAATGTTTCCAAACGTACAGTTATTTGCGAATAATTGGCTGGTGGAGACGAATGTCGACAATAATTGCAGCAGTTTCAAACGTTTGCTCCCAATGATTTTTTGGTGGATACGCACCTTTTGATGTTAGGTGTTAGTGGACCGACTTATTATTTCTGTTGATGCCTCTTATGTTGCAGAAGTCCAATCGCAGTTTATTTTCTATCCTGGAGACGTTTAGGTTTGATGGTGCCTCCAGGTCATCCTCCACCGGAAGATCTTAATGTGAGGCTATTTTACCTCCGGAGTATTTTGATCTGGGAGGCGCCATCATGCAATAGTTTTTCTTTTCTTTTCCACCCTGGGAACCGGATCACAAAGGCATGGTGCGAAACACTGACCAGAGGTCATTTCTCGCCACCTAAGTGGCGGTATTTCACCGGGCGATGCGGGTGGACCACATCTACCACCGTATATTATAGTCTGTAGGTAGTAGGTAAAAAAAGTAATGTTTAAATTTAATGTTACAAAAATCACCCAAACGAGTTACTAATGTTTTATGTACACGGGAGACAATGACAAAGACCGTTTAGCCTATCTCCAATCATTGTTCATTGTTGATCTCAGTCAGGTTTTTACCCATCTGAGAGTACTAGAAGATCTTTCAATGGTAGATTTAGAGTAAGGCATTGCTAATAAAATATGTAGGGCTATTTAAACCTTTGCATGGATAAAAATTTTCTGCGTGGTGAATCGAGTCTGTTATTTCCAAAGTTTCGAGATCCAAACTCTGTTTGTTTACCCAAAACATCCGCCAAAGCTCAGCTTCTGGCACAATGCCTTCCAATTCATGAAATTTAGAGATATCTTCCATACGAATTTTTAAATCTGCAACTGTCATTTGTGTTATCTGAGCAGGGTATAATAATGATAAAGTAAGCGCCGGCGATTGGTCTTGGCTAAACTTAGCTTCTAGTGAGGGTAATAAATAACGAGTCAAAATAGGGCACATTTAGCGGTCGGGGAAAATACTCGTTTAATGAAGCATTTGGATGATTCACTTTATAGATTTGGCGACCTGCAGTCCGCGGAACAAGCAACTGCATGTTCAAATCTTTCGCTATTTCATTGGCCGATTTTAAGAGTTCCTCACTGCCTTCCTCGGCAGGACGCCTGTGTTCTTCAACTGCAGTTTTCATTGATTAAAGGTATATTCATGGTACACCGTGCGGTGACCGAGCGGTACATCGGACGACCCACGGTATAATATTATGTTAATGTTTTTATATGAAATAATACACGCTAGGCCGGGCCGCGTCCGTGCCTCTTGGTCCATGCCTTGGTCGCGAATCGTAGGTTAATATTTTTTGTTGGTGTCGGCTCGCTTTGGGCACGGCACGTCATAGCATGTATGTGCAGGATACATACGTCTGAGCCGCCCGACAGCCAAATAGTATTTTTTTACGACCAGGTGCATTAAAGTTTTGCAATGGACGACGGAAAATAAACTATCAAGGCTTCGCAACACTTTACACCGTGACGGGCGAGCTCTCAACTCGGTTAAACGTCGGTGTAGCATGAATACTTAACTCGGACGGCACCAGTTTTTAATGGCTCGGTACGGGCTCGCCTCGTATCGTCCTTGATCTAGCATGAATAGACCTTTAATGTGCACTGCGCAGTTAATTACGTCCAGGGTTTTAGACTGCAATATGTTCGCAACTGGTTCCAGCGAGGACCTGTATATTTGTCTATAATACATAAAGACAATACGAATGAAGTTAGCCTAAGTGCAGTTAACAGTTGTAAAGCCGCTGTTCTTGTCGCGGAATTTCCTTTTTGAGAAAGCTGTTTTAAACCTTTAACAATTCCAACAAAATGCTTATTAAATATTTATTTAGGTCATTAACAACAAGGTTTAGTTTGTGGGAGGCGCAGTGAAAATATTAACCTTTCTTATATGTTTCTCTCAAATTTTTTAGACACCACCATATTTTATCGACATCGTAGCACATCCGTCGTAGCGTAGCATGCATTTATTCATTTGTTGCATTGTTTTACCAACTTTTGTTGACTCGCGTCTACCTACCTCAAATTTTCGACCTTCGGACCTGCGCATTTAGCAACAGCCCGGTGTTGTTCTAATATTTACATCACGCGTGTCCTTCCGCTCGCTCTGGGGGCGCAACGAAACAAAACTAACCTAAACTAATCTAATCTAACCCATGGCAATGTCCAAAATCAAGAAAAAGGAACTTCCAAAAATATATGAAATAGCATATGTATGCATGCGTGAAGGCTCAAAATTGAGGTAGACTCGAATTTTGTTGGTAGACCGTAAAAAGATTACTTTTTCATAAAGTGTACCTAGGTTACAAAGACAAATTAGACAAAGGTAGGCACTAGGAATAATGTAAAATCACGAATGAAGCGAGCGCGACAACTGCACGAAAACGGAACGGCTGATGCGCAGCCGTAGCAGGGTCCAAGGTAATCCGGTCAAGTCAGGTGATCTTAAGTAGGCCTACTATGAGGTGTTCCCACCGTAACCGTACTATTAAAAGGGGTGTTACATTGCAATATTATTAAAACAATAGTAGACTTAGAACTTAACAGATTTATTTGCTTGATTGCTGGACAATTATTTTATGTATAAAATAAGACAGAAAACCGAAGGTAGATAAATTTCAAGATTTTTTGGCAGGGGCAGCGAAGCCAGTTTCTGTTGGTTGCGCCACTGTAGCGAATAGAAGTGTAACACATATACGTATTCTTTTATACGTATATGGTGTAACATTACACATTTTTGTCAACAATGTGATGGGCGCGCAGCTCTGAAGCCACTAATGCGGTACGGGCAACGTCTAAAAGTTTAAAAATCGAGTTAGGGAATTTTTATTTTTAGCGTGGTGACACTGCCAGGCATTGCCTATCAAAAGATCATATATATATAAACTAAAAGTATATGCAAAAGATGAAATGAAGATGTCAAGTCTCAAGTCAAACCATATTTTAGGTTAGGTTAACATAAAATAAATAACAGGAACACAAATAAATAATAATTTTTATTTAATCTCTGTTTGCAAACTTACAATTATTCAGGACCACAAAAAGGGGGATATTTTGTGTTCAGGACTTACAAAAATTATAATTTGCAGCTGCATTGATGTATAATATCTTTTTTTTTTAGTATTCTCTTAGAAACCGCTAGAGATCTTTTTTTAATGAAGTATCTCTATGTAGCCCTTACCCACATCTCAAGATTTACAATCTCCATGCGTTATATCCACCAGAGAGAAAAAGTTATTTTCTCTGATATGCACTATGGTTAACCAAATGCGATATGAATAACTGCATAAAAAATGAATGGATTACTGTTAAAAATTTGGCAATTTTAGAGTCTCAACCACAACTACGGCCTTTGGTATTGGGCCCATTTAGCCGATTTCAATAAGTATGTAGGTTGTATTGTACGACCACCTTTATATGTTAGGAAAACTTATTGCCGATGACAATATGTTATTCTATTATTATAGAGTAGAGGTTATAATATGTGGGTGATAGATTCAGTTAAATATGTGTGTGTGTGTGTATATACATATGTTACAACATATTTTCAAATCCCAATCATATTAAATGGTTGTTTTTTGTCTTCTTTGTATTGTACCCTCGGCCGTAGAATACACAATTTTTGGTCCCATAAAGTTAAATTGTAACTGGAGTCTACTGTATATTTTTTTATAAAATTGATCCAGACTTGATTTGTTAGTAATTATGTTCGGTCTGTTTTTGTAAGTATTATTATGATAATTGTAACCCTTTTATACTCAATGTCATCAATGAATGGACATGTTGGCTAGCTTGTCATGTCTACAACGACAGTAACCGATTACTAGAATAAGAAAATTAGGTATTGTAGAAACACAAATTTTATTACAACATACGACCATGCTTTATTAATGAACTATTCTATCATCGAATTGTGAGATTTTTGAATTCATAGCCTTGCGATATATGTAATAAATTTTTGATAAATTTATATTCAACAAGTTATTGAACTCTTTTTTAATTTTACTCATTACATCAAAGTAAGCAATGCTAGCGTGTCAGTGAAATTTAAAAACAATTGCAATTGTTCTCAAATGACATTTTGTGTTAAATTTTATAATCATTGCGAGTGTTAAAATGAATGAGTCTGATCAATTACAATGTACTCCACCTGAATTACAAGAAATAGCATTAAGTACCACAGACAAACTAGGTACTACTACTACCTCAGAAGTCAAAAGAAGCATATAGAAAGGAATATAAGATTTTTTTAAATTGGTGTTCCCAGAACAATGATGAAAATGTGATGTTTGCTTATTTTGAGCTACTGGGTAAAACTAAAAAAAGTTCGACAATTTGGAGATTATTCAATACTACGAACGATGCTAAATATTGAACCATCAATATATCGAAATTTAATAAACTTATTATGTTATTGAAAAGATTATTGGGTTATGAACCCAAAAAATTGCAATTCAATGACATACAAGGATTTATTAATGAAGCATTTTTTTATTAGATGAGAAATATCTGCATATTTTATGTTTTTACAATAATTTTCCCTTTCAGATTGCTTTAAGAATGGGTTACTGGGGTGCTTGTAGACGTGAAAAGCTAACCATCATGTCTATTCATGACAAAACAGACATAATTCTTGTATTAAAAACAAATTTACCAAGATTATTCGTAATAACTGATGAAGTTTGGATCAAACTCATAAAAAAATATAATAACATTAGAAAGTACATACACCTCATCCTCATCGACGGTTTTCTTTTTCCTGACATTTTGTTTTGTCATATTTGTGGCTAATTAAACGATGATGTAAACTTACTTTTAGTGCAAGCAGGTACAAAGTAAAATGTATTAATAACATTTGGTTCTTTTAACAGAGTATAACAAACCATGTTATACTCTGTTTTTAATATAAAACATACCGGAGAAAATTTAACACATTTCCCGGCAACGAAACTGTTGATTTTCCCTACGTAAATCGCTTACTTTCTATCCATTCTTGTGTAAAACCTCTCTTTCTATTTGGACAATTGTGTCGGAGTAACTACGCATGCGTAATTTGGCCACGCCCGGTTCCGAAGCACCATTCGGAGATTTGGACAAATGCCCATTATATCATTTGTGGCTCTCCCATTTTGCTCATATACTTAAAAAGAAAATATGATTTTGCTCCTTCCTTCCTATTCTTTATTCATTGGGGAAAACTGCTGTTGCTTGGTTAACCCGATCAAATTCGCTATAGCACGAAAAATTTTCTGAAAAATTTTAAATCCACTCTATCCATGAACTAATAAAAAATTGCGAATCAATTTGTTGTTTGTGTTTGTATTTATTCAATTCAAAATGGGCG
>JAEQML010076753.1:0-13207 GCA_016904865.1 Pissodes strobi
ATGGTACGAATAATTTGTTTTTTAATTTTTTTCTCGTTTATTAAATCAAAAATAAAAAATCCAGCGACGACATTTTTAGAGTAGCATTTTAGCAATCATTCTGTAAAAAGGACAATTTTCTAGAACAACTCACGACTTCAGTAGGGATGACACAGACATATAAACATTAGCATTTGTCTAGCAACATATCGTAACAAAGAGACGAATATCCGTTTCATTTTAGCAGGGTGGAATATCTAAGTTACTCTCCCCTTATCTTGTGGCGAATACATGCATTCACCTAATTTACTAATGCTAGATAGGTGGGTATCTTATGAATATCCGCTGAACAATAAAAGATTTCGGTGTATCAATGTTGTGTTGCTCATTATTTTGTAGACTTTAAACATATTTTTAATTATTAACTTAAGCAAACGACTCTGATGAGGATCTACTTACCTTATTATTGTTTGAATTAGCTTCTGTTCGATTCCTGAAAATCAAAAATATTATGTCAATAATGTTGATTAAATTGAATACAACCCCTTAATGGGGGCTGAGCAAAACTCTCATCGATCTAATAAGATTTTATTTTTGGTGTTCGTGCAGCATATTTAGCTTTATCAGAATATAAATAAATAAATAAATATCGCCTTTATTTAACTTCACATATGTATACAAATAATAAATAAACATACATCATATACACTGTGAAGGGCACAATTGGCGAAGTTTAACCCTGTGGCCATTCCTCCATTTAACCAATTGCACCAGAAATACCAAAATCCATGAATCAACCAAATACAATTTGATCTAATGCTCACAATAATGTAGCTATGGAATTCTATTCAAGGATATAAACTGCTGGCCATTTGCTTTCGAGCAAGGAAAATTTCACCTAAATTTAAAACTAAATATTTTCTTAACCATGACATGATATCGAACTACGGTTTTTAATAATTAATAGATTTGTCCCTTAGGAAAAACTTTCCAATTTTGGATTTTTTAAAACTGTCAGAATGTTTTATATAAAGAGTGTCAAAGAAGACGATGATTTTTGCTCCAATTTCAATAGCATGTTACTTTCATAATAATTTTTTAAATTTTGTCATTGTACATTAATGGAATCACTGGTCCATAGCAAAGAAAGCTGTTTGTCAAATTTTTGATATCTGCTATATTAGATACCGGTTCTTTTTTATAAAACCTTCCTTTTTTTAACTTTTTGGTAGTTAGACCATACTGTTTGTTGTATCGTCCAAACTTTGTAAGTAATTATTATACCTTACGAGAAGCTTGTTTATGTTTAGTTAAAAAAATTGTACCTAAATGTTGTGATATGCGGTGACGTACTTATAAACACTACGTCTATGGTTTATGAGTATCTCACAATTTTTACGATTGTTTTGTATTGCAAAGTACTCGCTTGCAAAATCAAATACATTAAACCAGTGATATTTAATTTTAAGGGTTTTCAAAACGAGTTTAATTTTAGAAATAGTGTTGCATTAAAAATAAATAAATAAAATTTTTCCAAAAATTAAATTAAAAAATTATGAATTTTCGAAAGAATTTTTAGACACACTGTAAAATATACATGTAGATAGAGAACAATTAAAAAAAATGAAAAATAAGAAAAAAACTTGCTTAATCTAGGGCGAATACAAAAGAATCGGGAACAATTTTGAGATGCTCCTAAACCATCGTATAAGTGATTATAAGTACGCCACTGCATATCACAACATTTAGGTATTTTTTTTTACTAAACATAAACAGGCTTTTCGTAAGGTATAATGATAATTACTTATAAAGTTTGCACGATACAACGCACAGTGGGGTCTAGCTACCAAAAAGTTGAAAAATTCAAGGTTTTACAAAAAAATCAATATCTCTTAAAATATAGCAGATATCAAAAATTTGACATATCTTTTCTTTGCTACGGACCAGTGATTCAATTGACGTACAGTGACAAAATTTAAAAACATTATTGTGAAAGTTACATGCAATTGAATTCACCGTCTCCTTTGACACCCTGTATATAAAATTTTCGAGAGTTTCAAAAAATCCAACATTGGAAAGTTTTTCCTAAGGGACAAATCTATTAATTATTAAAAACCGTAGGTCGATACAGGGACGGATGGGGGGGCCGGGAGAACGGGAAATTTCCCGAGGGGCCTCTTACTGTGGAGTATCATGGGGCCCCTACCGCTACAAACAACATATGGACATGGACCACGGGCCTAAAAATTAAATACCGCGTGTTAATAAAACTTGTTGAGGCCTCTTGACTCTTGGCTCTCGGTCTATAATTATGACTCTCTCACTTGGAGGAAATGTCAATCTTAATCTATCCCACATAATTCTAATTTTAAATAAAAAAGTATGTAATATAGGTAGGTTAGAAACCTGGTATTAAACGTATCAAATAACAAAACAATTGCAATTGGCAACGCAGCAATTCCGCTATACGAGTGAGTGTCATTACTGATTACTGTATCGTGGCGTGTGTCTGTGTAAGTTTAAGTTAATGGATGGATAGTGGATCCGAAAGAAACGATTCTAGGTAATTACCGAATATTTCTATTTTAAACGCAGTAACATATCATAACACGATTATTAAAAAATTAAGTGCAGTGTGTGTACTGAAAAATAGGTGTATACAGTAGATACATAATATCTATTATAGATTATGAATCTATTGAGGATGCAAGCAAAGAAGATATTTTCTTATGGTAAGTGAAGTGACTAAGTGACTAGGTGCTAGGGCTAGGGTTGCCAAGTTGTAAAAATGAAATACCTTGAGGCAAGTCAAAATAATATCTCGCTGCCGCTCGAATCTCGATCTCAGTTAGGTGGTTCCCGGGAATCCCAAGTCGCGTGGCCCACGGGGCACGGGCGAAGCCTCATGGATTCTTTCAAGCTACAGACTGCGACGTTGTCAAGTCTATTACTACTAATTTCAATTCAATGTAATTTTATGCTTGGGAAACATTCTAATAATTTTTTTTATATAGTCAAATTCTAAATTGTTATAAAGCGGGAGATGTTACAGGGCGAGAGGCATGGCAAAAAAAGCGGGAGTCTCCCGCATAAACGGGGAGGGTTGGCAACCCTATCAGCTCAGTGGCAATTATTAAAATAATTTAGTGGTCCAAATAATTGGCTGGCGCCTTTCAAAACATAATTTCCGCATGCGTATTATTTTATGCTGCTGAATGTTATGAATATATATCAACGCATTATCGGCAAGGAGCACGCTAGTGCAGTGGCAGGATAACGGCCTCTCATTTTCAAAACAGAAAGCTTAATCCCTGCCAGGTGCAAATTTTTTTAAAGATTTTTATTTTTTATTCAAAATAATTTTCAAAGTTTTAAACAAGTTTTCTTGAATGCATTTGGGTTTGCTTGGTTTGTTTTTCCCGTTTTGCGCAATAATTATACTGTTTAATATAGAATATTACAAGTTTTTATTGAAAGTAATTTTCAAAGTTTAAAATAAATTTTGCGCAATAATAATTGGACTATTTAATATTATGTTTTTTTTTATTTTCAAAGAAGGACACCTTCTATAGGCATGTTTTTTGCAAGTTGAGTACTTATTGCGTGACAAGTTAGCATGTAATAAAGTATATACTGTGGAAAAAGGACGAAAATACAAAAGTGGCGCAGAAAAAAAACTACATATAAAGAAACGTAAAATGGAGGATGAAGCCAAAAAATGTATTCCTGTCAATAAAATATTTCTACACATCGATAATATGGCAAAATCAGGGGACGTGGATGGCCCAAAAAGCAGCGGCGGATCTAGGGACGCTTGGACCTCAAGGCAAAAGATATTTATGGGCCCCTACGCCCCACCCCTTGTATATTTTAAAACTAAGTTAAGGCATCGTGGGGCCCTTCTGAACCTTGGGCCCCAGGGCGGCGCACCGAACTGCCCGGTGATATGTCCGCTACTGCCAAAAAGTAATGTTGAAGTCGACCCTGTAATAAATACAACTGCAACTACGTTGAAAATTGCTGAGATGGAAGAGCAAGACAATACCCAAAACCAAGAGAATGTAAATGCTACAATTTGGACGATCTCATCCCCTAGTACAACCAACATAGGGAACAAACCAGAAGCTGTATTTTTTCCAGGAACGCATATATGTGATAAAGATTCTAATAATTTTGATTTTTTAAGAAGCCAGATTCAAATGGTCTAACGATCTTTTTCGAAAATCATCCTCAAGTTCCTCAAAATAATTGCTATGCACCCTTTAATGTAAATAAAGCGTTTTTAGAACTAATAAAAACCCAAGGATGTGGCTCACATATAGTTTTAAGAACAATGCGCTTTTTTGCACAGTATGCCTTGCATTCGGTGGTGCCAACGAAGTAAACAGTTTCGTTCGTTAAGGTATGAAAGACTTTAAGCACACTTATCAAAGAATCGACGAGCATGAAAGTTCTGGCTTCCACCAAAAAAAATTGAGAAGCGTATTTTATGTTTTCTAGAAATAAAAATATAAATCGACTTCTTTATAATGAACAACTAAATGTGCGTAATAAACAAGTTAGAAACAATAGACAAGTTTTAGATACAATTATTAATGCTATAAAACTTATTGGCAAACGAGGTCTCTCCTATCGAGGAAACCGAAATGAAGCAGCCTACTCATTGGAAAATGAAGATGTAGATCACGGAACATTTTTGGAAATTATACTTTTACTAGGAAGATATGATATCATTTTAAAAGAACATTTGGATGCTGTTGTGAAAAAAAGCAAACAGCAGCAAGAAAAAGGCATTACTAATCGTACAGGCGCATTTGCCACATTTTTATCGAAAACAACAGTAAATTCCCTTATTTCGATTATTCATTCTCAAATGAAAGAACAAATGTGCCAAGAAATTAAAGAGGCATCCATGTTTTCTTTGGAAATTGATACTACGCAGGATATTTCGATCACCGATCAACTGTCCATTGTTATAAGGTAATAACACCTAAGATTAAAAGAATACATATTTTTTAAGTAGGTTTATCACTTTATTATTGGGCTGCTAAAAAATTAAAACTACCTTTTATTATCATTTCGTACATAAAAAAATACGCTACGACTCTGTACCTATTATATCAAATAAACTAAATAAAGCAATAAATAATATTTGCTATATTTTCAGGTATTTACACGTGGACAAGATACAGGATAGACTTTTTACTGTGATTCCATGCCAAGATGCAACAGGTAAAGGAGTTTTTAATTTGATAATGAGTATATTTCAAAATAGTAAACTCGAAGCACAAAACTGTATTGCAGATTCTACAGATGGAGCTGCCAACATGCAGGGAGAGTTTAATGGATTTTCTGCAAAAATGAAGGAACATAATCCTGACCATATACATGTATGGTGTTCTAGCCACGTTTGAAATTTAGTTATGTGATGTTTTAAAATCTAATATAAAAACAGCTTCACTGTTCAGTCTGAAAAATTCTATTGCGGTTTTTTTAAAGACTCACATGAAAGGATGGATGTTTGGATTTCTTGTAGTCAAGATCAATGGCAAAGAAAACTACAGGCTATAGGTGAAACGCGTTGGTGGGCTAAAGAACACGCACTTAAAAAGTTATTTGGTAATTTTAATAACCCCGGATCATCTCTATATATAGATGCACTCTATTCTCTGCAGACTATTGAAAATAATGCAAGAATATATTCCGATATTAGAGCTGTTGCTAAAAATCATAAAGAAGGGCTCTTGAAGTATGAAAATTTATTGACTGCCCAAATTTTTTCTAAAGATTTTCTCTATTACTGGCCCTCTGTCTAGGTATTTGCAAACAAAAGGTTTAGATCTCCTAAAGAGCACTTTTATGGTCCGGAAAGCCACTGAAGATCTTCATGAAGTACAATGAATTTTCACCTTAATTCAACAAGCCACGAAAACATTTATTGCTTGGGCAAACACCAAGATCGATGAATTTGAACAATTAGAAGATATCACATTACAAGATGATTTTCCTATTATCCCCCATCAGAAAGTTAAGAAACACTTTGATGAAACAACTAAAGACGAAGTTCCGGAGCAGGAGCTCGATAGATTCAGAGTTACGACATTTAATGTCCTTATGGATATTGCAGTATCTTCAATGGAAAACCGATTTTCCGGGAACTTGGAACTTTGCAGAGATTTAGCTGTTCTAGATCCTAAAAACTGCCAAATAATTGCATGGACATCTTAGCTGGTAGACTAATTAAATTTAACTTATTAGCAACTTCATCTCGCCTAAAAAAAGAACTAGCAAATTTCGCAAATATATGGGATACGGCCAAGCTATCTCTCAATGAGGCATACGGTTTTAATTATCAAGTACCTGAATTGATGGATTCCTCAGAAGATGAGGAGATGCCATCGATGCCAACTTCAGAAGGGTGTACCAACAAAACTGGTAAATACTGCCAGAACTGTCCTACATGTGCCTACACTACTATATTAAAGTACAATATGTATCAAGGGGCTTATGCGACCCCTGCTGTTGCATATCAGTATTTATTAACACTGCCGATTAGTCAAGTTTCTTGTGAAAGGTCTTTCTTGGCACTGAAGTTCATTAAGAATAGGCTTAGAAATCGTATTTCTGATGAAAGACTGGAAACTTTAATGATTATGAATACAGAAAAATTCTTATTAAATCGTGTGGATAATCAAAAAGTTATTGATGTTCTCGCTGCTACTACTAGCTTATTGAAAAAGTCACTTTTATATTAGATTCTACATATACATATTAGACTTTATAAAATATAATTAGACTTTAGATAAAGTATATATATGCTATATATTCTACCTTTCATGTACTAATAGTTTTATTATTTTGTATTTATTTTTTATAAGTTATAGATAGGTCAATATCTATAAACATTTTTTTTTTATTTAATTAGTTTAGTTGTACTATCATTTACTTAGTGATGTATTTATTTTAATACGTATGTGGTATGTTTTTTTATGTATATATTAAAAAAGTGTAATGTCAAAAAGTAAATACATGTTGTTCATCATTTAAATTATTATGGTAACAAATATTTTATAGAAAACAACATTGACACCACTCAGTTTTTACATAGGGTGGGGGGCCTCTTAAGCTAACTTTCCCGGGCCAGTCAGTAGGGTCCCTGGGTCGATATCATGTCTGGTTAAGAAAATATTTAGTTTTAAATATAGGCGATATTTTCCTTGCTCGGAAGCAAATGGCCAGCAGTTTAGTCATATAACCAAATATCTATGTAATAAGATTTACTGAAATTTTTTATATTTCGACCTTATGAAACCACAATTACCCTCTTTAAATTTCATAGGCAATTTATTATATAAATTTACACAGTTGTAAGTAAAACCCTTCTGAAATAATGAAGTTCTGTGATGTGGCATTGTTAAAAAAATTTTATCTCTACGACCATGCACAGTCCCTCTAAATATGAGTTTTTCATACAGATAAACAGGTTCTTTCTTCATTTTTAGTTGCGTTAAAAATATTGTAAGATTATAGCGATACATATTGTCACATTTCAGCCAACCCACTTTTTTATATTATTAGAAACATGATCAAATTTTCTCAGTTTATATACAAATCTACAAGTGTTTTGAACATATTGAATCCTCTTTCTATTCACAACATGCAAAATTGTATAGTACACTGTAAAACAGTATGAATATATTGACATAATTAGTGATTCACATAACTTTTTCCTAGTTTTAAAGTTTAATATGTGCCTGTTTGCATAAAGCAGTTTCATTTTTATATAACTTTTCTTTAATAAGGTTGAAATGTGTTTCTCAAAGGTTAAATTTATATCTATATATAAGCCCAAATTCTTCCCGCAATTTGTAAATGGTAGCAATTTATCATTAATTTTTGTCGAAAGACGATTTAAGACATTATTTCTTTTGTTCTCTGAACAAAAAAGCAACAGTTCAGTCTTGTTACGGTTAATCTTCAGGCTGTGTTCCTACGAAAATTTGGCAACACCTTTCAACTCTGAATTCAAGGTTTCAGAAGCCTGATCTGGATAGTCAGGATTAAAACTAAACAGTAATTGTGTATCATCCGCGTATGACTGAATATGAGATAAAGAGACACTTGAGAACATATCTGCTGTATAGATAATGTATAAGAGTGGCCCAAGAATAGACCCTTGGGGCACTTCCGATATGACATTTTTTAGATGAGAAATATTTTCATTCAACCTGACAGCCTGTCTGCGATCCTCCAAATAACTCCTAAAGAAAGAACATGACACCTCATCAAACCCATAATAATACAATTTGGCACACATTAAGTCGTGATCTATGACATCAAAAGCTTTCGAGTAGGCTAACAAGACCAAAATGACAGTCATCTTCTTATCAAGCATTTTTACAATATTATCCATAATGTTCAAAAGAGCTGTAGTTGTACTATGACCCCTCCGAAAGCCAGATGATGTATTATTAATGATAAAATATTCTGTTATCTGCGCATGTATTACCTTTTCTAAGATTTTAGACATAACAGGGAGCAAACTGACTGTCCTAAAGTCAGAAAAAGAAGCAGGATCAGAAGCTTTCGGCAGAGGACAGACAAGGGAATCCTTCCATTGTCTTGGGAACTAACTCCTTTCAAGGCAGCAATTTATGATATGTGTAATGTGCAAAATAACAGCATGCTGACTCAGTTTTAACATTTGCAAAGTAATGCCATCAATACCAGCTGCATTTGATTTCATATTGCTAATATATTTATAAATATCAGATGGAAGCACTAACTTGAAAGAAAATGTAATTTTATAATTTTTCATAATATGATACTACTATATTACAAAGTTCTATTACTACAGTCGTTTGTTTTCTGAAAAACACTGCAGAAATAACCATTTATTTTCTCTGAGTCCGCTAATGCTGGAGGAATATCTGAGATTTTACTTGATGGCATATAAACGTTAAGTTCCCTTAAACTTTGCCATGCTTTTTGGGATCCTTCTGCCTCTCCAAAAAATCTAAGTATGCTGACTTTTCTCTACGTATAGATATTTTAGTAAGATTTCCGAGCCTTTTGTATTCATTTAGGTTTTCTACAGTGTTATTCAGGTTAGCCTTACACTTCGCTTTATCCCTTTCCTTCATCAATGCTCTAATTGCAAAAGTAAGCCATGGAGAGTAGAGTAAACCCTACACTCTAATTATTATTGTTTTAATTGGAGTATATATGTCAAACAAACACTTTATATTTTGGGTCAAAAATTCAATTTTGTTTTCTATATCATAAATATAGTACAACTCATCCCACTTTATTCCTGATAAATCATTTAAAAAAGAATTTTCATCAAAATTTTAATAATCCCTTATTGACAAAAACTTTTCAAACTTCTTTACCCAGGATACATTAATTTCGCAGAATGTTAACGAATGGGCACTTACACCATTTGAATCCATGGTATAACACTTACTTACAACTTGATAGTAGGAGAGCTAGTGAACCATCCGAGTAACCCGTTTCCCACAAAGCTAGAACTAACATGGCAGAGGTCAAGTTTCATCACCGTGATATCCGCAAAATCCTTAAAGAACTAGATACGCAAAAAGCATCAGGACCGGACGGAATACCTGCCATCGTGCTAAAGAACTGCGCCAACGAACTAACACCCGTTTTTTCCAAGCTTTTTCTCTTTCTTACAGAAGAGGGATTTACCCATCCTCTTGGAAACTCGCTCGAGTGCAACCTGTTCCAAAAAAAGGCAAGAAAACCACGCCCTCAAACTATCGCCCAATTGCCTTGCTTCCAATAATCTCCAAAGTCATTGAACGTGTAGTCAACCAGCAACTACTTAAGTACCTCGAGAACAACAGAATAATCAGCGATAATCAATACGGCTTTCGCAAAGAGAGATCGACAGGAGATATATTGGCCTATGTCACTCATATATGGAGTAGGGCAATTGAAAACTACGGAGAGTCTCGAGCGATTGCGTTGGATATTTCAAAGGTATTCGACAGAGTTTGGCATGACGGACTGCTCAACAAACTGCCGTCCTTGGGACTGCCAGCCTCTCTCTGCAGCTGGCTGGCCAGTTTCCTTAAGAACCGATCCCTACACGTTGCAATCGATGGACACATCTCGGACACATTCACCATCAACGCGGGCGTACCTCAGGGCGCAATACTTTCACCAACTCTGTTCATCATCTATATTAATGACCTGCTGATCGAAACGAATATTCCTGTTTACAGTTTTGCAGATGACAGTACCCTTGTCTCCCACTTTAGATCAGAAAAACCCTTACCAGCGACTGAGATTCAGAGAAAGTTCAAACTTGGGGCGACCGAAATTTGGTCCAGTTCAATGCAGTAAAGACCCAAGCAGCAACGTTTACCAAGAGGGCCAATATAGCGGGCCTTGACATCATTATGGCAAGATCGACCATTCCTTCATCCTCGTCAATCGGACTGCTGGGTGTCTCGGTCAACAGCAATATGTCATGGTATGACCATGTTGCTAACATCGCAAAATCAGCCTCCCAGAAGCTTGGTGCGCTATTTCGCAACATACACCGCAGCAGTTGCTCTTGCTGTACAAAGCGCAAATAAGACCGTGCTTAGAATATTGCTCACATATCTGGGGTGCCGCACCATACCCTAGCATACCTAAAGCTGCTGGATTTCATTCAGAAGAGAGTTGTGCGTCTCGTCGGCGACCCGGAGTTGACCCGGAATCTGGATAGTCTGGAACATCGCAGACATGTGGCCAAGATGTCTCTGTTTTACACATACTTTCACGGCAGATGTTCCCAGGATTTGGTCCGCATCATCCAGCCCCTGGCAACTCCTGTCAAACAGTCCCGACAGACGGCAGGAGCGCACCAGTTTGTCGTACAACTAGAAACACCTAGAACATCACTTTACAAAAACTCCTTTGTCTGGCGCACTGCATCAGTGTGGAACTCACTTCCAGGACATCTGTTTCCCACTAATTACAACCTACAAATATTCAAGAACCGTGTCAATCAACATCTTCGCACACACACCGCTCGTCGAGCGCCATAGGATCTCCCTTTAGTGTGTGTGCCACTGCCATAAAAAAAAACTAAATATGGAGCAGTTATTATTGGTTGTGAGAATCGAAAGGAGATTAATACTTTAAAAAGTAAAATAGAAGATACTCTATTGCATATGCCGTAACATAATGATTTAAATGCCTGATCAGATAAACAATAAAATGCTATTTTTCCCCTCCCCGTATTGTAAACAACCCATTTTGACACTGCTTTGAAGGACGAACGTGAGAATTGCCAAAAAGGTATCGATTGCCCTTGACGACGAGTTATAGGTCAACTTACCACCCTTGGGTGGTATTTATGCCACCCTGTATTCATTAAGTTTAAACTACAAACATAGGAGATACCTTTAATTTTTTATTTCATCAACAACGTCAAGCTGATAATGATTTATAAAAATGTAGTAATATTAAGTAAAATGAATATTAATAGTACAATTATTACTATTATGAACATTATTTACAAAATTTGGATAAATGTTTTCTCGTTTTTTCTCGATTTGTATGAAATTTTCTGATTCCATAAATTCTCCATCTCTTGAAGTACTGCAGGAGACTTCTGGCTTCGTTATATTGTACAAAATTGTATTGATTTGGGCAGGTTTAAATATGGGTTTGTGGGACAATAATGAACAAAAAATTTGTCTGTTATTTGATTGAGTATTGACGGATTTTTTTGGTAATATTCATCTTTTTTTTAAATCAGTTTCACTAAACCTTCTTTCCATTGTGTATGCTTGTTTGAAAATTTATTTACTTATTTTTGTATTAATTTAAAATAGCTTCACCAAATTCTTGTAAAGTTAATCGATTACATAAAGATGAGTTAACATATGAACTAACCATTCGCGGATTAACAGGCCAAATGGAATAGAATTCAATGAAATAGTCATTTCACTCTCTTCTAACATTGGAAAGAAAGGGCGAATCTATTATCTAATCAGACTATCTTTTTAAATTTGGGGTCTTCAGAACGATATGGGCGCGATTAAAATAAAATTAACGGGAATTAAAATGTTGTTGGACCAATTCGATGTAGTCGATGAGTCGGCGCAGAGACATCTATCCTATTCTGCATCATTGGAAGATGATTTGTACAACTTTTTATGCGCATTCGCCATCCACCATACGTAAGCCACACGAAACTCAACGGAAATTGAACAAACTTTTTAATGTTCCAATGAACCTTTGGAAATCTATTTAACAGTAATGGATAAATAATTTAATAAGCTTACAGTTCGAGTTTCAGAGACCACCCGCCTAAAAATTGTTCTTAATGATATTTCACCGTTTTAGCAAACATACCTGGCGCCAAAGAATATTCTACTACGATAGAATATTCTTTGCCAGTAGCATAGACTCCCCAGCTTATGGCCTAGCTAAATTTGTGCATGGTATTTTGGCACCGGTTGCTTCAACATTTGAAAATAATGTAAAGACCCCACATCAATGAACTAATAATACCCCACACCCAGAGACCTATGTTCATGTTTGGTGTATAAGGTTCCGTGCGTACACTGTGAAAAATGTTATATCGGCCAAACTAGACAATATTTGAAGAGTCGAATATACCAACATAAATACGACTGTAGGGCAATTAATATAGATAAAAAAAGAAAAAAACAGCGCTTTCCCAACATCATTTTGCGACACATCACAATTTCGATTTTTCCAAGGTGGCTATTTTGGATCGAGAAAAGAATTATTCCAAGAGAAATATAAGTGAAATGATTTATATAACCCTTAACAACACGGTAAATTGCAGAACAGATACGCGGGGCCTCAGTACGCAATATGCACATGTATTTAATATTTACAAATCGAAAATAAATAAACAAAATTAAAAAAAACCATAATAACTCAATGGTAAAAAGCATCCTATCACTGTGGAGATAAGCGGAAGGCCCTGGCTTCTTTAGTCACTGCTGTACAACGCTCTAGTTTGGTGTTGACAATTATTTTAATTTGTATGTTTTTGATGATTTTTAATGTTGTAATTGTGCACATAATTATAATTTCCATATTACGTTTTTTTTTGGATAAGAACGCCAAAATGTTTAATGACCATAGAAAACTTCTGCTGAAGAAAAAGGTAGGTTTTATTTGTGTGGTCCAATCGAGAAAGCTGTCTTCTGCCTAATAAATACAAATACCTATA
>JAEQML010076754.1:0-13206 GCA_016904865.1 Pissodes strobi
TGCCAGCCGCCGAAAATCCGCAGATTGTTGGCAGCATGTGGAGCGTTTTAGTTTAATCAGTCGTTCGTGTGTAGGCAGAGTGTTCAGAACAGAGTCGGATTTGTGAAAATCGTTAATTTTATTTCTATTTTAATATTTTATTCGGACTTCGGTGGAAATATATCGTCGCCCTAATGCAGAACTAGCCTAAGTCCATTTTTTACGTTTTTGAGATTTCTATGCCATCCTATGGTAGAAAATATGCCGAATTTAATGCAGAAGTGTACTAAGTCCGGAAATGAACGGTATCTTAGAAAAAAAATGTATTAAAAGTATCCTATCTCGCAAGGCTAATAAATTTCAAAGCAGAACTATTCTAACTGGACTAAGGCTGTAACGGAATTTAATTTGGCGGACATAGGCTACTTTAGTTGGACATAGGCTCCCTAATTTCCCTACAATTTTGACGTCTGTGGACGTAGCAATCATAGCATACCAATAAAATAGGGATATTTTATGAGCATTCCTAAAATTAGGACTAGAGTGAGAAGCAGGTGATTTTTGTGTGTTAAATTATTGTGCATAAAAACTAAAAAAGTGTTGTAATGAGTAGGAGTAGATGTGAAAGGATATTGGAACTAGCCATTGCAAAATCTTTGGGTAAGTAGTAGACCGATATTAAGACTAAGATTCCGATGATTCTGTTAAAGATCGTGACTATATTCCAACTTCTTCCGATTCAGAGATGAATGACGAAAACAGAGAAAACAAAGTTGTACAGACAGCCCGAAAGTCGAGAAAAAGATCAAAAAATGAGAAAACCTGGAGGCGTAATACTATTAAACGTTTGAGAAATAGTGGAAAGGAATACATAACCTGGAAAGGAAAAACAAAGGAATAAAGAAAGTTAAAAGCGCCCTGTCCCGAAACTTGCAGATTTAAATGCGTTTCTAAAATTTCTGAAAATAAAAGGGAAGCCTTATTTCAAGAGTATTGATCTCTAGGTAACATTAACCTCCAAAGAGAGTTTATATCCAAACTGGTAAACTTTAACCAAAAGTGTAGAACACGATTGAAAAATCCTAATCAAAATGAACAAGAATTTTTGGAACAACCAGAAGAGAGAGAAAGTCGTCGTCAAATGTCATTCGTTTATCATGTGATAGGTGAAAACTCGGAGAAAATAAAAGTCTATCAAAGATTTTTTGTTAACACCACAGGAATAAGTCCCCAAGTTGTAAAAACCGTCGCAAAGAAATCAAAAGAATGTCTTGTAGCAGTTACTCCTGATAGAAGACGCCTGGTCACACGCAACTCACTACTTCCTGAATCAGTAAAGCAATCTGTAAGAGATCACATTAATATCTTTGAGCCAATAGAGAGCCACTACTGCAGAAAAGGTAGCGAGAAAAGATATTTGCCATCGAATTTGTCGATCACGAAAATGTATGAATTATATAAAGAGTACTGTCAAGTACAAAATATTGAATCTGCAAAGGAATGTATATATCGCCAAGTCTTTTGCCAGGAGTTTAATTTTGGTTTCCATATTCCAAAAAAAGACCAGTGCGGGCTTTGCACCAAATATATTAATCCCGACGTGAACGAACGAGCAGCTCAACAAGATGAGTATGATTTTCATCAGGAATCAAAGAATATGGCGAGGGAACAAAAACTTCAGGACAAAGAGAAATCAAAAAGAGATCAATCCTTTTGTTCTGCAATTTTCGATCTACAGCAGGTTTTGATTTCGCCCAAAATAGAAACCGGTGAAGCATACTACAAAAAGAAGTTGTCAACGTACAACTTTACGCTTTATGAGATGGCACATAAAAATGTTTTTGCTTTATGTGGAATGAAACTATAGCCGGTCGAGGTTCGAATGAGATAGGCAGCTGTCTCAGGGCGACTTTGCTCATTCGGTTATCGAGAGAGCGAGCAAAAATGTACCAATTTATTCCCCATCTCAATGGTATACTTTAGTTAGAACTGCTTCGCGGAAGAACCCATTTGACGTAACAGAAATTTCTCAAGACCAGATTTATGATTTAAAGCATTTGCTAGCATCGACACAATAAATTTTGATAAAAATACCCAGAATGACAGGGTATATTGGAATAAAGTGAAAGTGATTTGCGCAGAGCCAACTGAACCATTTATTATAAAATATAAATACAAATACTCAGATAAAGAGTATTTTTTATCCGATCGGACAAAAAACGACACCTTTCCGATGTGTTTTCTCACCGCAAAAGTCATGATTCCAGTATATTGTATTCGTTGCTTGGCAACATGCAATAACTGTACAGGAATAGAAAATAACTGTCCGGGAATATAACATTCCCGTCCTAGGCCGGGAATGTAACATTTCTGTCCATTCAAATGCCTTGTTTGTCAGATCTGACGTCTATCAAAAGTAACATTTAGCTGTAGTTTCCGTAGCTACGTAATAAACTTCAAGCTCGCTCGATTCAAAACTTGATATTATGTTGAGTTTAAATTTAAAACACCCATTTTTATTTAGATTATTATTTGGCTCTATTTTTATAAGTACGTATTCTAATTAATTTCGGTCGGATAAAAAATAGTATGTGCAACTCGTAGGAAAAGCACATTCCTCCTAGTTACACAATATACTATTTCCATTAAGCTACAGGAAAAAGGGAGAAAAAAATCGGAATAACAGAATATGAACCCAAAAAAGCTTATGAAAAAGTAATACCTATAACAAAATCAAAATATTGTCACTTGCAATTTTTTTGCACAAAACTTGCTATTCCAAAAGAATACCATCAATTCTACTTAAATCTGCCTTTTACTGCACCTTTGCCCATAATAATACTTATTATATAAACAGTTTATTGCTTGATATTATGTATTTTTAATTATTTATCTCCTAGCCTATGTCCAAATATTTCAGGTAGTGTGTTATACTAACTCCACACTTGGGACATAGTATAAATTATTTAGTGAAAGTCATAGCCTATGTCCGTTATTTTTTGTTTTAAATGTTATAATAAGCTAAACTAAAATTAGGGTGGTTGGAAATCATTTAAAGGTAACATTTTTTAATATACACAAACACTAAGTTTAGAAAAAAAATAAATAAACAAAAATATTCTCTCCTGAAAAAAGATCATTTTGGACATAGGATAGTTCTGCATTAGGGCGACGATATACGAAGCAATGAAAAATACAAAGGCAAATAGGAAAGATCTATAGTCGGATTAGTGAATAGATATGTTAATAAAATTAGGTGAAGGAGGCGACAAGACTGGAAAAATCGTCTAGGTGTCAGATTTTTTTTTATAAGTACATATTATATAACGATAATGGAATTATTAAATAAATTTTGGCACTGTGAAACTAACCCAAAGTTGATTCGACGACTAACCCAAACTAACTAAATTTATTAAAATTGATTATAAGGTATCGGAACCGGTTCAGATAACTAAAATAAGTTGAGACTAAATGAAACTAGACGAAAGTTGTTTGGATGACTAACCCAAATTAACCAAATCCATTAAAATTGATTATAACGTATCAGAACCGATTCAAATGATTAAAATAAGTTGAGACAAAGTGAAACTAATCAAAAGTTGAATCGACGATTAACCCAAACTAACCAAATCTATTGAAATTGATTATAACGTATCGGAATCGCTTTAAATGACTAAAATAAGTTGAGAATAAGTGAAAGTAAGCGAAAGTTAAATCGACGACTAACCCAAACTAACCACATCTATTAGAATTGATAATGACGGCGGTATTGTAACCATTTCCAATGGCTAAAATAAGTTGAGAATAAGTGAAACTAACCGAAAGTTAATTGAACACTAACCCAAACTAACCAAATCTATTAAAATTGATTATAACGTATCGGAACTGCTTCAAATGGCTAAAATAAGTTGAGAATAAGTGAAGCTAACCAAAAGTTGATTGGACTACTAACCCAAACTAACCAAATCTATTAAAATTGAATATAACGTAACGGAACCGGTTCAAATGATTAAAATGAGACTATGTGAAACTAACCGAAAGTTCAATCGACGACTAACCCAAACTAACCAAATGTAATAAAATCATTATAATGTATGGGAACGGCTTTATATGACTCTCATAAGTTGAAAATAACTGACACCAACCGACAGTTGAATCGACGACTAACCCAAACTATCCAAATCTATTAAAATTGATTATAATGTATCGAAATCGATTCAGATGATTAAAATAAGTTGAAACTAAGTGAAACTAACCGAACGTTGATTGGACGACTAACCCAAATTAACCAAATCCATTAAAATTTATTATAACGTATCAGAACCGATCCAAATGATTAAAATAAGTTGAGACAAAGTGAAACTAATCAAAAGTTGAATCGACGATTAATCCAAACTAACCAAATCTATTGAAATTGATTATAACGTATCGGAACCGCTTTAAATGACTAAAATAAGTTGAGAATAAGTGAAAGTAAGCGAAAGTTGAATCGACGACTAACCCAAACTAACCACATCTATTAGAATTGATAATGACGTCGGTATTGTAACCATTTCAAATGGCTAAAATAAGTTGAGAATAAGTGAAACTAACCGAAAGTTAACTGAACCCTAACCCAAACTAACCAAATCTATTAAAATTGATTATAACGTATCCGAACTGCTTCAAATGGCTAATATAAGTTGAGAATAAGTGAAGCTATCCGAAAGTTGATTGGACTACTAACCCAAACTATCCAAATCTATTAAAATTGAATATAATGTAACGGAACCGGTTCAAATGCTTAAAATAAGTTGAGACTATGTGAAACAAACCGAAAGTTCAATCGACGACTAACCCAAACTAGCCAAATGTAATAAAATCATTATAACGTATCGGAATCGCTTTATATGACTAGCATAAGTTGAAAATAACTGACACCAACCGACAGTTGAATCGACGACTAACCCAAACTATCCAAATCTATTAAAATTGATTATAACGTCTTGGAAACGGTTCAAATGATTAAAATAAGTTGAGACTAAGTGAAACAAACCGAAAGTTGAATAGACGACTAACTTAAACTAGCCAAATCTATTAAAATTGATTATAACGTATCGGAACTGGTTCAAATGAATAAAATAAGTTAAGACTAAGTGAAACTAACCGAGAGTTGAATCGACGACTAATCCAAATTAATCAAATCTATTAAAATTGATTATAACGTATCGGAACAGGTTCAAATGACTAAAATAAGTTGAAACTAAGTGAAGCTAGTCGAAAGTTGTTTGTAGTCGCCCCCAAACTAACCCAAACTAACCAAATCTATTGAAATTTATTATAACGTATCGGAACCGCTTTAAATGACTAAAATAAGTTGAGAATAAGTGAAACTAACCAAAAGATGAATCAACGACTAACCTAAACGAACCAAACCTATTAAAATAGATTGTAACGTATCGGAACTGATTCAAATGACTAAAATAAGTTGAAACTAAGTGAAGCAAGTCGAAAGTTGATTGTAGTCGTCCCCAAACTAACCAAATTTATTGAAATTGGCTATAACATATCGGAACCGGTTCAAATGCCTAAAATAAAGTGAAAGTATGTGAAGCTAATCGAAAATTGATTGGACGACTAGCCCAAACTAACCAAATCTATTAGGATTTATTATAACATATCGGAACCGCTTTAAATAACTAAAATTAGTTGAGAATAAGTGAAACCAACCGAAAGATGAATCAACAACTAACCTAAGCTAACCAAACCGATTAAAATTGATTATAACGTATCCGAACCGGTTCAAATGACTAAAATAAGTTGAAACTACGTGAAGTTTATCGCAAGTTGATTGGATGACTAATCCAAAGTAACCAAATCTACTAAAATTGTTTATAACGTATCGGAACCGGTTCAAATATCTAAAATAAGTGAAGGCTAAGAGAAACTAACTGAAAGTTGATTTGGTGACTAACCCAACTAAAAACATCAATTAAAATTGATTATAACGTCTTAGAACCGGTTCAAATGATTGAAATATGTTGAGACTAAGTGAAACTAACCGAAAGTTGAATCGACGATTAACCCGAACTAACCAACCTAATCCGGTTAGTCGTTCAATCAACTTTTGGTTAGTTTCACTTAGTTTCAACCTATTTTAGTCATTAGAACCAGTTCAGATACTTTATAATCAATTTTAGTAGATTTGGTTACTTTGGTCTAGTCGTCGATTCAACTTTCGGATAGTTTCACTTTTTCTCAACTTATTTCAATCATTTAAAGCGGTTCCAATATGTTATAATCAATATTAATAGATTTGGTTAGTTTGGGTTAGTTGTCGATCCAACTTTCGCTTAGTTTCACTTATTCTCAAGTTATTTTAGTCATTTAATGCGGTTCCGATACATTATAATCAATTTTAATAGATTTGGTTAGTTTGGGTTAGTCCTCGATTCAACTTTCGGTTTGTTTCACTTAGTCTTAACTATTTTTTAGTTAATCGTCGAATTAAGTTTTGGTTAGTTTCACTTAGTCTCAGCTTATTGTAGTCATTTGAACCGGTGCCGGTACCGATACGGTACAATCAATTTTGATAGATTTGGTTAGTTTTGGTTAGTCGTCCAATCATCGATACAAAAATGCCGCAACGCGAGACGAAAACATAAACCATGTCATAACGTGGCCTTGAAAAATAACTTTCATGAAACCAAAGAAGTGTAGTAAAAATGAGATTCCGAAGTATTATATTATTAAATATTTTTAAATATATTTTAGGTAATCCACTATTATTGCTATCTTTGAAACGGTCAAAGCTACAAAGTTGATTAAATTAGAAAGTTGCCATTATTGATGCCTTTTCAAGATCGATTTGCAATGTTGTTAAATTCTTGTTAGATTCTGAGATAGCAACAGTGGTATCACCTAAAAATGACACCCCGTATAGCAAATTTTTTTTCAATTTCGTTCTATGAAAATATTTTTACAACTTTGCTCAGTTTCACTTGATTTTTCATCCGGCCGGCATTCAGTAGGTCTTTCGGTACGAGTCGATGCAATCTCCTGAATACATCTCTGACTAGAGAAAGCTACGCGAATCAATCGGACACTTACGCAGCGCATCGGTCATCTCCACTTGATATAAAAGAATGTGGCTGAATTACATCAAAGGATTTACCGCTGAGTGAACTTACTAGTTTACATATACTTTGCTAATAGCACATAGGGAAAACTTACCGTTACTTAGAAGTGTATCCAGTGGTGCCGAGGATGCAGGTACATGGCTTGGAGCAGGATACAATCGAACTTCAGGCATTTCTATAATTCATTTTGAAAGTGCTTTATAACTACTTAAATTGGCAATTAATTTTATATATTTATGTACACAGTCTATTAGCAACTTGGTATTAGCACAGAGTACACTAAATGTACCCAAATCAGAAAGATATAACCATGAATAACACAAGTAAACATGATCCCACAGAACAGTAAGGTTTTATGTGTATTCCAAATCGTGACTGTGCAACAAAGAAATCCATATGGCTTCGAAAAGCAAGCTTATCAGCTGACGGGATATTTATTAGCGCCGTGAAAACGTTGGTAAAATGTATTAATGTTTGACTGCACCTTTTGTCTATGTGGAATTTTATTTCCTAGGTGGATTTTGTTTTTAATTATTAGAGGACCTACTTTCTTAGTGGATTAAAAACACCAGTTATGCAAGTTTTGAACAAACAGAAATTAAGTGTAGTAAGTTGAGATGCCTCACAATTCCTTGAGCTCTGAAGATTTCTGAGCTCAATGCTCAATTATCTATAATAAAAATAGTATGTTGTTCAATAATTTAGAATACACATCTACTCTAAACATATTCGAGTTTATGCATCTTGATTGCAAGCATAAATGAATAAATTATTAATTTGTAGCACCTGTATCAATTTATATCTTTCATGTGCCCCTTTGGTATCAAGTGACTTTAACATAAACTGATTCAGATGGATAACAGATGTAATGGCCAACATTCAACCAGATCACAGCATTCAACTATTAGCTCACACTATACGGTGGATTTTATAGCAAACATTATTGTTATTTATAAAAACTCTGTTAGGAACTTAATTTCTTATGAACATTTATGATCCGGAAACTATGCAGACAGTAGCGGATGTTTCTCTGTGCCTCTGTACATAAACTAGCCAAACTTTCTGGCAGATTGGCATCACGCCCTATCCAAGGGATTGAATGCCTACCTGTACCAGAATGTAAGAGGACTGAATTAAAAAATGAATGAATTTTATAGACATGTAGGTATATGGATGTGACCATGACATAATTGCGGGTACGAAAAGTTGGATACAGGACAATATTTGACAGAGTTAGGCATGACGGATTGCGCAACAACCTGCTAGCGACTGGCTTGCCAGTTTCCTTAAGAACCGATCTCTGCACGTTACAGTCGATGGACAAATCTCAGACACATTCACCATTAATGCGGGAGTGACTCAGGGCGCAATACTTTCACCAACTCTGTTCCTTATCTATATTAATAACCTGCTGACCGATACCAATAATCATGCTTACAGTTTTGCAGATGGCAGTACCCTATCTCCCAATTTAGATAGAATTTTATCAGCGACTGAGACTTTAATCCAATTCAATGCAGCAAAACCCAAGCAGCCACGTTTACCAAGAAAGCCAATACAACGGGCCCTGGCATCATTATGGCAGGATCGACCTGCGAGTGCCATAGGATCTCCCTTTCGTGTGTGTGCCACTGCCATTAAAAAGATATTCATTCAAGTGAACTCTTTCATGATAGGTATTGTCTGTTTCGCTGCGATCGCGATATTGGAAGTTTGTGCGTATCACCTTACGGTGTTGTGGCATTGGCAATAAAAAAGAACTATAATCCTATTCAATTGGACTTAAGCCACTCGAGAAAACATTGCTTGTGTCTAACGCAATTCAACGATGGAGCAAACAATTTAAAGCGATGCATACAGCGCTTTCGACCCCGTTAGATGGCTTTTGAGCCGGCGCGGAGTGTCCCTCCCACTGTCATAATTTATTTGTAATGTGTACAAACAAAACAAACTAATAACCAATTGACCAATTTTTCATTATTAACGATTTTATTGTGGAATTATTTATGGCAGATACGTCTTCGGAGTTGTATAACTCCGTAACTCATCAAGTATCTAATTTATCAAGCACTGTCGACCACGACTTAATTGAAATTCGCATCGAAATGAATCAGCTCTTGCCATCTAAAACCAGCTTCCAGTTTTTCGGCAGGTGCATTTTGCTTGCACAACATCACAATAAAACAAACAACAAACCGCCAAATCCGTACATAACCTACCATTCGGTAGCGCTGTTTCGCTATCGGGAGCTTTCAGCGAAAATTATTTCGCTGGATTTTCTTGCAATAGCTTTAAAAAGCGGCAGGGCTGAATTGTGTTAGACACAGCCATTATTAAGACTGATATAGTGGGTTGTAAATTAAGCATCAAATATGTCACACTATTTGTATATGTTGGTTATATACCACCGCATATACTGATATATTGGCATTTCTTGAATATCTGGAATCATTGTATTACATTTATGGCAACAAAATATTAATTATCGGTGATTTTAACGCATCTAACTTTCATAAAGCTAATATAACTGACTAAAGAACTGCATTACTATCACACTTTTCTAATTTATTTGATCTTGATCAGTTCAATAACATCTTAAATGCTAATGATTCAATTCTCGATTTGGTTTTCTCTGATCTCACTTGTAATGTTAGCAAAGTTAATTTTCCTCTGGCCTCTGGTAATAGAGGATAATTATTATCTCTTAATATAGAGAGATAAAGAATAAAGAGAGTATGATTGCAAAATAGTACTGATTTCGATCAGAACCCACGGAAAAAACGTAACAGTAATGATCATAGCCTAATTTAAATTTATGCGTATCGTTTGAAATAACTGATCATGTTATGACCATTCTTTAATGTCCCAAAAGGAGGGCCATATATGGCACTGATAAGATACCCTGTTTTATTGTTCGAGATAGGCCATTATCATTTATTTTCAATCTCTCACTGCAATTAAATACATTCCCAAATGTTTGGAATGAAGCATGAATAACTTTGGTGTTTAAGAAGGGTAATGTCAGTGAAATGTCAAATTATAGACTGGTCTCTAGATTGCCAGTTTTTGCAAAGGTATTTGAAATGTCCTTGAGTCCTTGTATAAAAGTATATTTGCCCAAGTTAGACATATGGTTTCTTCAAATCAGCATGGGTTCTTTAATGCCACCAATTTAACCTCTTTCATGCACATTGTAGGTGGGGCTACTAAAGCAATTCGATTGTGTGGATCATTCTATATTGTTGTGCAAGCTGGGTGAATTGGGTTTGAGAGATAGCTTGGTGTTGTTTTTTGAAAAATACTTGAGTGATAGTTTGCAATATGTTGAGGTTCGGGGTCATAAATCTAACAAGTTCACAGCAACAAGTGGTACCTCCCAAAGCAGTGATCTGGCTCCTCTGATTTTTTTTATTATTCATCAATGACATAGGTCATGGCATATCAAGCAACCTACTTATGTTTGCCGATGATTTGAAACTGTTCAGGGTTATTAATGATCACTCTCATTGTGTAACATTGCAGGAAGACTTGATTGCAATCCAACAATGGTGTGAAAGAAATAATTTACCCTTGAATAGTTCAAAGTGCTTCACTATGAGTTATTCCAATAAGCTAATGTCTCTTAATTGTCCATATAATTTGGGGTTAGATTGGTTGAAAGCTGTATTACCTTGTGACACTTGATACTTAACTTTCCTTTGGTCTACATATTGACCAGATCTGTAAAAAGCCTTTGAAGATTAGTAGAAATTCCGGTACGGTCTACAATATTAATATGTACATTAAAAACATTATATTATTCCTTCTTTCGATCTGGTGTGGAGTACTGTGCTCTCATTTGGGGCAATTTATAATAAGCTTATTGTAAAGCGAAATGTATGTATGTACAGCGAAAATTCCTAAAATTTCTGGTCTTCAAGCAGAATGGAGTTTTTCCACAAAGAGGTGTTGCCCAAAATGAACTTGTGGCCCAATATCAGATACCTTCTCTGACTAATCGAAGAAGTTATCTAGAAATTTCTCTTTAAATTATGCAATTCTCTCATTGTCAAGTCAATTTTCATGTTCCTGCTCATTGTATCAGATCATAGCCAATTACCGACACCATCAACTAATTTCTTAATTAAAACGCCTCTAGATTTGGCCATGAGTGTTTATAACAAGTCTTTAAGTGATATTGATATTAACCATTTGTTTCTGCATCAGTTCATGAGTGGAGTAAAGAGTAAACTTCTGCATAATGTACTGTGATTTTCTTATCTTGTTTTGAATTTGTTTTCCTTTCATTTTTATACTGAATTTGTTACATAATATATAATCAGTTGTTTTAAACTTAATTGTAAGCAAAATTGTCTTATATCTGGATGTTAATCTGTTAGACCATAAAGATTATTATTATTATTATTATTATTATTATTAGTATTATAATGATTTAGCCTTACGGCATTCGTACTCCCTCTAAGGGGAACATTGACTTATACCAGATATCCCGGATATCAAAAGGATGAAGCTCTGAGGGAACCCTGTATGTACATGTTATCGGGTCCTTGGTATTATTATTATTATTATGATTTAGTCTTACGGCATTCTCACTCCCTCTAAGGGGAACATACACTTATCCCACATAACCCGGACATCAAAAGGATTATTATTATTATTATTATTATACATCTCACTGCTAATGTCATACATTGTTCATTAATTATGATTATTTATAGATGTACCCTCTCTGCCTCCACTGAATTTAGCCAGAATATAATTCTATACTATATACTATGTGCATGATATAAGTATATAACTTACTGGCGCTCTTCCCACATGATAATTCACTCAACAGTCCATAAAGATACAACCTTATATTAATATTTATTCTCAGAAATGACAGCGTTTTTGCTGTATCCATATTAAGATTGCTTGTATTATAGTTTATAGTATAATTTGCTGAATTGAAAAATTAAATTATTTGTAGTTTTTTAATATTCAGGGTGATGAATCCCATTCAGTCCCAATGACATAAGGTAAGAGCTAAGTATTTAGAGCCACTATTATCACCTTGTTTGTCTTCTAGATTTATCTATTAAATCGTTTGAAAAAATAAGAATAACTACTCTTCATGGTCCCAAAAGCAATACATTAGGTTAGTTTGTTCGTCAGTTAGTTGATTTATCACTTTTGTATTATTGTATTTGTGGCAATAAACTTGAAAGTTGGTTAGTAATAAATGAACTGCAAGTAAAAAATCAAAACTGTTGTTATCTTATTATTGAATGGTTAAGCTAATTTGCAAATGGAGTATCTATTTAAACTGTTAAATATTAAGGAGACATAAATAATGTATGGAGTTACTGACATACCTTCCTTGTTACAATTCTGAGCTGCAGGATCTGGGGCCGATTGTTCTGGCTCCTTGCAGCAATTCAAGCAATTTCCCATTGGAGGGCCCCAAACCTATCCTTTCAGACTTCTCCCTTAATGTAATTTGCATTGCCCTAAAATCAGATGTTACTTTTTTATATAAATCTGATATTTTAATCATTTATAGTAATTGTGACTATTACCATCACAAATATATCACTAATCACTTCACATTCACACAACTCTATGGATTATTTTTTGATTAGGGCAAGTGTAAATCTTAGTGCCAAAAAAAAAAGTTAAGTTAAAATTGTATAAATTAAGGTAAAATTTGATAGAGAAGCGAGGAATGTTATTGCATGTAATCCCACTAACGCATTATCCAGCAATACCACAACTCCAAAGGAGGAGTAGGTGTTGCTAAAAAAATTCATTAAGTCACAAAGTGAGGGTAACAATGATGCCACCAAGCGCGATAATCACAAAAGGCTTATCACTTATAGTGATACAGTGAGTTGTATAATCATCACAAGATATTTTCAGCAACTTCCAAATTAAGATACTCAAGAACATTCTTGTAAGTTATACACAGTAGGTATAAATATGATTTTTTGCATATTGAAAATTAATTAAGCTGATTATGCAAGAAGATTATGCAGGTTACAATCATAGACAAAATTGTTATGACATATAATCAACTCTAAGAGTAAAAAAGACAAAAAGCCAGATTAGATATGGTCCAAGAGGTATTTCT
>JAEQML010076755.1:0-13205 GCA_016904865.1 Pissodes strobi
ATTATCCTTTTTTAAACTATAACTAGATTTATGTTCTTTGATTCTCGATTTAAATGTTCTCCATGCTTGGCCTATGTACTTTTTTGTACATACATACTTATTTTTAATGAGTTTGCCAAGATAAGTATTAGTACGGAAAGCTATTTTGACATCTCTTTTCATAAGTGTTTTGGCTATTCTGGTAGGTATCTTCCCTGTATAAGTTAATGTTTTGTATGTATGTATGTTTATCATTGGATAATATGGGGAATATAAGATTTAGGGCTTTTTTTCATTTGTTTTTTTCTGTAATATTTTATCTATTAATTCTGTTTTATACCCATTGTTAATTGCTACCTGGTTTATTAAATTAAGTTCTTTCTTGAAATTTTATTCAGATAAAGGTATGTTAACTAATCTGTGTATAAAACTATTGTATGCTGAGAGTGTGTGCATATGAGTGATTAGAAATCTGAGGAATAGTTGTGTCAGTTTGAGAAGGCTTATGAAATATTTCGAATTCATGTTTATTATTATTGTTGGTTATTTTCAAATCTAATAGTTAATTTCTATTGTAAATTTTATGTTGTTGTGTAATGTGTTTATGTGCTCTAAAAACATTTTTAATTGTCTATCTGTACCTGTAAAACAAGTTAAAATGTCATCAACTTATCGGTACCAATATACTTACAAAAAACTTGCTCAAGCCATGATTATGGATTTTATCTTCTATATTATTCATAAATATTTCTGCTAAAATTAGACTTAAGGAGTTACCCATTATTAAGCCCTCCTCGCTTACATAAAACTTATCATTAAATTCAAAATAATTTTAATCCAAACAAACTGTTAAAACTCTAAAATATATTGTTTAATCATAATGTTAATTTTGTTTTTTGTTAGTAATTCTTCGACTAAATCTATGACTTCTACTGGAGGAATGCTTGGGAACAAGTTTTGTACATCGAAAGAGATAAATTTAGCGTTAGTTGGAATTGTTAAATCTTTGATATTATCTATAAGTTCGTAACTGTTTTTAATGCTATATTTAGGTAAGAATTTGCCATGATTTTTAATTATGTTAATTAATTTATTGGAGAGTTTAACACCCGGGGCTGAGAAATAAGATACCACTGGTCTAATTGGCATATCTGTTTTATGTAACTTAATCAAAGAATATAAGTTAGGTTCATTGAAGTTAATCTAAATTTTTCCGACTCAGTGAAAATATTTGATTCTTTAATTAATTTCAGAAAGAAGTTAGTAGGATCTGTTTTGATTTCTCGGAACTTATCAGGGTTTAAGAAATTAATAGTTTTGTTGATATAATCTTGTTTTTTGATCGCTATGATAGTTTTTCCTTTGTCTGCTCTCGTAAACACAATTTCGTTTTCTATACTTTTATTTTGATACAGTTAGTGGTATGATATTCATTATTAAATTGGTTTTTCTGTATTTCCCTTTCGTCTGTCTCAATTATATTAGCTATTTCATACTTAATCAAATTACCCTCTGTTATATTACTAGCTGCTAATTCGCATTCAATTCCCAAGTATTCTCTCGTTCGACTATTATCTTTACAATGGAGATTATATCCGAAACCTTTATTAATTAATTCTATTTCATTATCTGAAAATTCTATGTTGGTAAGATTAACAAATCTATCGAAAAATTTATGATCTGAATAATTAGTCTCATTAGTTACATTTATTATGCGTTTATTTTTACTAATTAGGAGATGTAATTTATTAGACTGTTTTATATATTTTTTACGCACTATTTGTTGTATCCTATCTCGGGTATTATAATCTAGTTCATCATCTTATCTTATATTCCTCATATTAAAATCCAATGATACATACATACAAAACATTAACGTATAGAGGAAAGAAAACTACCAGAATAGCCAAAATACTTATGAAAAGAGATGTCAAAATAGCTTACCGTACTAATAATTATCTTGGCAAACTCATTAAAAATAATAAATCTAAAACCAATAAACATAATCAATCAGAGGTTTATCAGTTACAATGTGGTTCTTGTACAAAAAAGTACATAGGCCAAACAGGGAGAACATTTAAAACGAGAATCAAAGAACATAAATCTAGTTATAGTTTAAAAAAGGATAATTCTCATTATGCCAAATATTTACTTAATGAAAATCATAATTTCAATCAAGATTTCAAAAGCTAACATTTGGAAAACAAAAACAAAAATTAAACTTATTAGAAATCCTGAAAATTAATAAAATCAAACATACCGGAATATTACTGAACGAACAATTGGATTTTGGGTTTTCCCCACTATTAAATTTATACCCTCTTAGGCCCACCTGAAGACCATAAACTTTTTTGTGAGACGTGTATCATAATGTAATAGGTATAGTGTTGTTATTATTATAAACACTTTAAAGCAAACTTTGGAAGAAGGCACAGTGTGTCGAAACATATGTCAAGTTCAAGTTAATATAAGTGAAAATTAAAACAATTTGTTTCATTATACTATTAATATTTTCCAAGTTTAAGTTCAAACTTAGAACAGGATGATAATGAAATAGTAGTTTAAATGTGTTTAGTATTTCATAATACAGTTTTGTAATTTATAGATGTAGTCATTCTATCGGTCGGGCTACTACGGCGTCTGAGCAGTCCTGGCATAGTTATGAACTGGAAACATTGGCGATTGTTGAGTCTGTAAGGCGTTTCCGTGTTTATTTAATTGGCATTCATTTTAAAGTGGTGACTGACTGCTCTGCTGGTAGGGCTACTATGATGAAAAAGGATCTTCTTCCTCGAATTGCGCGATGGTGGATGGCCTTACAGGAGTAGGACATGATGACAGTTGAGTATCGAGCGGGCCACAAGATGCAACATGTGGATGCGCTTAGTCGAAATCCAATTGCTGATGTTTTTATGGTAAGCCTGAGCGAAGATGATTGGTTTTTGACGGTTCAAATGCAAGATCCGAAGGCACAGGCGTTGGTAATCAGTTTGCAGGAGGGCCCGGCTGATAAGGCCGTAGAAGCTGTGTACAAAGTGGCGAATGGGCGATTGTATAGGAAGACTCTACTTGGCGATCGTTTGTATGTACCTGCTATGGCGAAATTTAGTTTGGTGCGCAAACATCATGATGATATTGGTCATCCAGGCGTTGAACGATGTCTTAGTTTAATGAAACAAAATTACTGGTTTCCTAAAATGGGGCGCTTTGTTAGGAAATATGTGCAGGCTTGTTTAGGTTGTGCATTCGGTAAGGGCGATCATGGTAAGGCGAGTGGTCTTTCGCATCCTATTGAAATGGTGGCGATTCCTTTTGATACGTTGCACATTGACCACGTGGGGCCATTTTGCCGAAGCAAAAGAGGTAATCAGTATGTGCTCGTGGTGATCGATGCATTTACTAAGTATAGACTGGCGAAGGCAACGAAGACTTTGCGGTCTTCTGAGGCGATACTCAAATTGAGAGAGGAGTTTGGCGAATTCGGGTACCCAAGGCGTATTATTTCTGACCGCGGGCTGGCGTTTACAAGCAAGGCGTTTGCTGACTTTTTGGCAATGCGAGGTGTAAAACACGTGTTAAATGCAATTGCTACACCAAGGGCGAATGGTCAGGTTGAAAGGCAGAACCGCACTTTGTTGAATGCAATAAAGGCGAGTGCAACATCCGAGGTTCATTGGGATGAGGGGCTGCTTGACATTGTGTGGGGCCTTAATCATACCACAAATCAAAGCAGTGGTTTCTCCCCGGCCCAACTAATGTTTGCACATGGTGATGGCGTGCATGCGAGTCTGACTGGTGAGGTTCAAAAGGCAAATGCTGCGTTGGCAGAAGGCGAGACCTATGGCGATTGAAGGTCCAAACTTCTGTTGAGGCGGCAAAAGGCAAGTGCAAATCTGACAAAGGAGGGGTGTAACATGAAGGTCGTATTCGATAAAAGGCGTAAGGTTGCAACCGCAGGCGACACCTTGAAAGTAAGCGATTTGGTGTTATGGCGGCAGGCTGGAACTTGTTCAGGGGAAAAAGGTGTAAATCGAAAAATGAGCAACAAGTTTGACGGCCCGTACAGGGTGGTGAAAGTGTTAGGGAATGACAGATATGTTATAATGGCGGTAAAAGGTGTAAGGGGCTACAAAAGTTTCAAAGCTGTCGTAGCAGTTGATTCTTTAAGGCGATATCACAGTAGCGCTCCAGGTGAAAGTGAGCAAGATGCAAGCGATAGTGATGGTGAATGCACTGATCGACAAGATTTGATTGACTTACTGGAGAGCTAAATTAATGAGGGCATTAATTGTTGCAGGATGGCCGAATGCAACCATCAAATTTCAAAAATGACGACAATGTTCCAGTAGGCGAGGAGGTGACAACGCTGGAAGGCGAATGGTGAAGCAGGAGAATCTAACCGGCGTTATATAATGGACAGTATATATAGAGATTAGAAATAAGGCGTAGATATAGTTGTTGTGTAAGTCGCAGAGGCGAAATAAAGTATATTGTTAATAAAATCGTTGTTCACAATATCTCAACACGTACACATTTTCTTAATTCAGTCCCCAATTATTTTGTATTATTATTATTATAGATATCCGGAAAGAAGACAACCTTTCTGTGATCGGTTTTCTATACCTAAAAATAATTTTCATGGATCATTTACGCGACGAAATCAAAAGCATACCATAATGAAAATCAAGAAATAGATGAGACCAATGTTTTAGCCATAGTAGAGGCAAATCCATCAACATCAGAGAAATTGGAGTCATTAAAAGCAGAGCCCAGCAAATATTTAAAAAAAGTTTAGACCCTATAAAACACATATTGTTCAGAACTTACACCCTTGAACGTCGGCTAATTTTTGCAATTGGTATTGTTGGGGAAATACCCCAACACGTGTATAACTTTCGTTTTTCACCGTATAGTTTGGTGATAACACCCTGTATGTATGTAGTATGAATGAACCATAATTTATCCACGAATAGATTTATTTAACCCCAGGTAAACGAAAATTTATGCATTTAAATCAGCATATTTCAGTTCTTTATTACTCCTTAGTCCAAACCTGGATGAACGATCCCTTAGTCCAAACCTGTACACCGGTACTGTCAGTATAATAGATTACAATATAGCAACCTTTCGTTCGCAAAGGAAATCGTTCTTAATCGTTTTCAATTCAATATATCCTTAACTCCGTCAGTATTGCGTGAAAAATAGTGTGTCAAATAAACAAACAAAACAGTTTCTACCCTTTCAATCTCAAATGAATTCGGCAAAGCGCCAACCCCCACTTTTTATTCGTTCTTGGCGCCAGGAGGCCAGCTCGAAGAAGAAATTAGTTTTATTAGTGCTTAGAAAATACTCAGCCATGATGCGTCGATCTTGCCACCGCTCCGCATGATTTTAGCGCCAAAAAGCATCTAGCCCTGTTTAAGACAACTAATTAATGTTTCGCTCATTTTGTTAGTTATTTTTGTGTACTAGATCGGTCCAGTCACCACTCTCTAGCCTCTAAAAGTGTAGTTAAAAATCTCACTTGAACAACAATGAAACGTTGCTGCATGTTCCTTTTCGCGCCAAATGTCATTCTTTTAGGCATTTTCCTAGTCCGTTTGTACAGATATTAAAGAATATCTGGTGCACCTCAGTTATCTTTGTCCAAGCTTGGATAAAAACCTCTTTTTGGGCATTTTTGCAGTAGTTAATTGAGGAAAAAGATAGCGTTTCCTTTGGAAAGTTGAACGTAAGATGGCGGATTGACATTCCTGGTTGAATAATTCCTGCAATCAAGGTGAAAGCGGGACGTTATGGTTTCCATAAAACAAACAAAAATTACGTTGGGAAGTAAATAGGTCAAATCTCTCCCGGTTGAAGATACAGGTAAAGCAGAGTCAAGGTTCAAAGATACGATGTGTGAACGTTGCTGAGTTGGAAAAAAAAACTAAAAGTATTAAATTAAATAGACAGAAAACTTGGAAAAAATCACAAAATCAAGAACTTTCAGTAGATAGTCACTTTATAAAAAACCTGTTTGTAATATTGTAAACTAGAAATCGTATTCACTAAAAAATAACACTCAGTCTAAAGTTTGAACTTGATGCTTGATGTTGAAACATAATTATTATGATTATTATCTAAACATGTTTTAAAAATAATCAGTAAACTTTCAACAAATTTTAGTATAAAAGATCGAGCGGACCGAGTAAACGACAACTTGGTTCAGTTCGTGGATCCTTTAGGGAGCGTTCTGGCAACAAGTTCACCCCACTGTTCATCTAGAGCTATTTACGGGAAAGGCTCTTGGGTGTTCAACCTGAGTTATTTTGTACCTTAAAGGGAAAGACTCCGGGGGATTAAACTCTTTCGCATTTAGTTCCTTTACGGAGAATGCACAAATAATCTTCTCTTAAAACACGTCAGTTAAAAGAATAAATAAAAATAAGTTAATTAAAGTCAGTTCTATAAAGTAACCCAAGTAACCCTCTCAGCCTCAACAGAATTCGAAAGTATTTCAAGGAAGCCTCAATTTGTCTCATGAAACCGAACGGGTCGCGTCTGATAAGTCCTTAACGAATAGTCATGCGTTCCACGTCCCTCTGGTAAAATATATGTAAACATAGTTAGCAACCTAAGTACAAACCTTCATGTATACTAAACCTGGGCAGTAATAGACGTATCTTTAGTACGAAGCGAGTTTTTGTCCTCTGTCATCATCATCATCTGCGCTACGCACCCTACAAGATCTAAGAGGATCACCACAAGCCATAATCTCGGCCACACGTGATGGTTAGCGCACAAATCCTCTTTGACAATATTAGTTGTATGAGTGAAAGGATGAATGCTTGAAATTAATATAGAAAATAGTGTATACCTATATTTATCATATTTAATGCATTATTAGAGCAAATCAAAATGAATACATGTTTCAATTCATCCTAAATATATAATTTCGCTACCCTATAGTAATACGGTTCATTAAAACTGGTCAATTAATAACTAAGCTACCACCCCCCATCCCTTTATGGTTTTAAGCAATAGTAAAAATAAATTGTTTATTCCGACCAGGTATCTAGGTATATTGGAAGATGTAGTTCTTTAACTCCTCATAGATAAGGCTTGAATGCTAAGATGGCCCCCGCGATGACCCGATCTCAAAATTTACAATGACGTCCAATACTCATACTCATGAATGCTCTAAACGAATAGGTAACCGAAATGTGCGAATTATTTGTTACCATTTTCAACAATTTCTATAGCCATTAAAAATGTTGTTGTTAAAGTATGAGTAATTGCGTCAACGAACAACGGTTGTGCCAAAGACTATTTGCAATAGGTGGATTCAGTGGCATGCCAAGTAAGTTTTAATATTTATTGAGTTATCGGTAGTGACTGCAAATTATCTGCCTATTTTGTTTTATTTCGGTGATTTACACGATATATGTTTAGGGTTAATTTCAAATATTAAGAAGACTCTCGGACTTCTAGTGGGCTCCCTAGAGGCGTGGGCCTTAGTGCCTTGCGCTCTTTGGCGTCGTTTTTGTAATACTACTGTCAAGCAAGAAGTCAATAGATTCCCTTAATTTGTGAGTATATTTGGTGCCGCCTTCTCTAAACATTCACTTTGCTGTAAATTTGGCCCGCTATACATTCGTCAACAGAGGTTAAAGGAGATGAGCTGCTAATTTAATTCCTATTTTTCGGTTAAGCATTGAAAAATACAATTTTTACTATTAAACATATTTTTCGACATGAAAAATCAAAATATTAACGAAAATATAGAAATGTCACTTTTGACAGTTTTTACCTCGTCGAAATCGTACGTAACAAAAAGATTGATTTGCCATGTCACTTTTGACATTTTTTAATGCCATTTAAATAAATTTTGTACAATTTAAGTGCAACATTGACATGCCACGAGTTATGGGAACAGACCATCCGACGAAGCACATCTGCACCTGCAAGCTAGCTCAGCATCTTCGAAGTTATAAATATTAGTAAAACCATAATTTTAGTTTTTGTATTGCCTTGCAAAGTCTCTGCATCTTTTTGATACAATTTTGTCAAATAAAAGTAATATAGACCCTGTAGTAGTTTGTGAGTTGTTTTTAAAAACGGGTTTAACACGAAAGGCGACATAAGTGGCGCAGTCGGTAGAATTACCGAAAATTGGTGTATCGAACATCGATTTTTCGTTTCATTGATTGGGAATTCGAATAAATCGGTCACCGAAGTGTTAAAAGAAGAACCAAGCGACGGGAACGGTTGAGAGCACATCAGCCGCAGGAACAAGTATCGTCCAACCCAAGCAAGGAAATCTTCACCCCCGCAACCTCCTACAGAAGACCTGGGCGGAAGTCAAAAATCGACCTCTTCCTATAGGCGCCCTAGCCTAAGGATGAAGATAATTTTTATGTAAGTGCAATTTCCATTTACCATTTTCCATTGATTTTAACCAATACATATATATTTGATAATATTTATATTTGCTGCGGAAATTGGCAATCGATAATCTAAGTAATACTATTTAATTCGATTAATTTATTCCGTTAAAAGACAAGACAACTAATTAGTTATTTTATATTTTATGAGTAATATCGAAGATATCGCTGTTTTATTAGAAAATATATTTTTAGAAAAAGATAATATAGTAACGATGGCTACTGATTACAATCTATTAAAGCTCGCAATTGATTCAATTCCCCGGTATGATGGTGATCCACATACTTTAAATGTATTTATCAATAATTGCGAATTTGTACATTCTACCTTTAGTACTGATAATAACGAAGTACTAAGTAAATTTATTTTAAGGGGGCTGTAATTGGGAGATTAACAGGTCGAGCATTAATGCTCATAGGTACAAGAATCGAACTAGTAACTTGGGAAAGTGTAAAAAAATCCTTAAGATTAAGTTTTGGCGATCAAAGAAATCTCGATTGTTTAGTTCGAGATTTAATTAATTTACGACCATTTAAAGGCGAAAGTCCTTATAATTTTGGCATTCGATGTCAAGATTCCAGATCTTCAATTATTTCAAAATTAAACTCTATGAATATCACAAATGCAGAAAAATGTATAAGGTTAGAAAGCTATGATGATCTTGCTTTAAAAACATTTTTACGGAGCTTACCTCCGCATTTACAAACTAACGTCCGTCTAAGAGACCTGAATAGTCTAGAAAGAGCAATGGGCTTAGTAATTCAAGAAGGAAACTTTATTCAACACAATGCGGTAACAATCTTAATATGCAAGCTTATAAGCCTGCACAAAAAATTGTTCCAAATAAACCAGTGAATAATTCTTCCCATAGCAATAATTATAGGCCAATGTTTTATTCTTCACCAATCCCCATGCCAAATTTTAGACCGTGATTCAATAATAACAACAATAACAGTTTCCACCCACCATTAAGACCAATAAATCAAAACTTCAATCAATGGCGTCCAATGCATCCTAACCAAAATAATTTTCGACCTAATCAGTCACAACCTCAATTCATGAGAAACAATTTCCAAAATGTACAATTCAATCCCCAAAAATTCCATGCAAATCATAATCAACAGCAAAAGCCCGAGCCTATGCACTGAAAGAAAAATGTCGATAATAATAAATAAATATTTGTTTGGGTAGTATTTGTTAATGAATATGCTGCCAAATTAATAGCAACTAGATCTTGTTTTTTATAAAAATATGATTCCATTTTAAATGTTACACGTTAACATTTTTTTTATTTGGACACTATTTGGTTGCATTTAACAATATACAGTAAAGCAAAACATATGTATTATTAAAAACATTAATTTTGTAATAATACATTATTATTTTCTGTTTTTATATAATATAATTGGTTTATAGTTAATATAAGGATTTCCATTAAATAATACACATACATAGTTATAATAAGCATTTTTGATATTAACCTCCATATGAATTTGGTTAGTATTAGTAACATTGAATGATAATAAAAATAACTACAGTAACAGTTAACAAAGGAAAAATATTAGGAATGGTAGCATCTGGCTGTGCGACCCTGCGTTTATTGGCGCGAATCGGCGTGATCATTTTGATTTAGCGTAGTAGCAAAGACAAGGGTAGTAGTAGCAGGCCATCGGGCTATCGCTATTCGCCATCTTGTCCTTGTATCTTGAGCTCTGTTCCTGCGGAGCTATCTCAGTAGTGTCTCTTTTTTTGTATATATTATCATATACCTACCACAGTGGTATGTGTGTACTATCTATGAGTGTCTCCGCGAACTCCGCGTGCTGTTAATTAGTGCAAGTTTTTTCATCCCGGCATTTAATTTATGAAGGAATATATTGCTATATGATTAGTGCATTGAAGGCACTAATTATATAGCGATAGTGCAGTGCATTGGTGTTACTGTATTTCTGCGGCTTATTATATTAGGCCAGATGTAATTGACGATTAACTTGAGACTTGACAAATTTGTGGTTATACGTGCTTGAGAACAATGAGTGACCTGATTGAGCTGTTACATGTTTTTTTTTCTTATTTCATAGGTACTATCTACTTACTCTAGACGTTTGTAACATGGGCAAATTTAAAGTAAAAAAATCATTGACGTAATGTAAAAATGATGTGTTTTGAGAATATATTTTCTGTTTGCCTATGTGAAATATGTTTATAATATTCTTTTAAATAAAAAAAATGTATTCATTATAACTTTTTATTACCTACCTATTCCTATTCCGGTTATGCGGATATGCCAAGAAATTTCTCTCCTTTTTATGGATATATTATAGATATTTTTTTGCTATTACAGATATTAAATTATTAAATATAAATGAAGTTGTTTTGGACTAACAGATCCTTTATTATATGTATATGTATATATACAGTAAAACTCACTTATAACGTACACGCTTATTACCAATCAACGGTTATAACGTACCATATAAAAAGGCCCGGCAGTTCTTATGAAGCATTCAATAGAAACATAGTTTTTATAACGTACTTTGTTATTACGTACTTCTGATAAAAAGTACCGAATTTTCGAGTCCCAACATCCGAAAATAGCATATATAACGTACTTTTTATCAATTACTATTTTTTTTATCTCGACGTTAGAGAACGCGGCGCGTCGGTCAGAGATTAGACTATAAAAACTTATATTTATTTTCTCTGCATAAATTCGGAGAAATCAGTCGGCCACGATTTTTGCTTGAGGTGCAACAAACAAAGCCGGCGACTTTTTATTAGTTGGGAGTTTTTTTTAATGAAAAAATTGTTCGATTATCGTTCTAATTCTATGATAAATGCCGCCTATTTCTGAAAATGCTATTTTCCCAATTTTTTATTTAGTTTTCTTGCTAAAGGCGTATAGGTAGTAGCGTTCGTGCATTAGTGAGACGAGTTGTGTTTTAAGTATGGAAGAATCAACCCAAGTTTGCTCCACTAAAATGGCTCGAACGGCTTTAGCAATAGACGAAAAAATTTCTATAATTCAAGAAATAGAAAGCGGTGTTAAACAAGTCGACATCTGCAAATCTATGGGTTTGAAAAAGACAACAGTGTATACAATACTGAAAAACAAAAATAAAATTTTGCAATCTCGTGGAGTTTCGATATAAAGAAAAAGGCTTCGCAAGCCCGTCCAACAAAACATTGATGAAGCATTACTTCAGTGGTTTACGTATCAAAGAACCATGAATCCTACAATAAGTGGGCCTATTCTCCAGGCAAAAGCCGAAGAGTTTGCAAAATTATTTCAAGTTCCTGGATTTTCTTGTGATTCGGGTTGGTTACATAGATTCAAAAAGCGGCACAATATAACTTCCAGTAGAATTCATGGAGAAGCTGCAAGTGTGAATATGGAAACTGCGATGGATTGGGTCAAATCAACATTAGTTCCACTTCTTAAGAACTACGATGAAAATAACGTTTTTAATGGTGATGAACTTGGTCTATTCTATAGACTTGCTCCAGATCGCACCATGAACTTCAATAGGTGAAAAATGTGTTGGGGGAAAGCTTTCTAAGGAAAGAATAACGGTTCTTGTGTGCGCAAACATGACTGGAACTGAAAAACGTAAACTTTTAGTTGTTGGCAAGTTCAACAAACCCAGGTGTTTTAAAAACGTTAAAAAATTGCTAGTTAATTATGCAGCAAACAAGCGTGCGTGGATGACCGCTGATATTTTCGAACGTGAATTAAGATTATGGGACAAACAACTGATAAGAGAAAACAGGCACATATTATTGCTTGTTGACAATTGTCCTGCTCATCCACATCTTTTGAACCTAAAAATATTAAACTTGAATTTTTCCCACCAAATTTTACATCAGTTCTGCAACCAATGGATCAAGGCGTTATTCATAGTTTGAAAGTTCATTATCGACGACATCTTATGATCAGTAATCTTAAGTGTATTGAAAATAGCACACCAGTAACAATAAATTTGCTGCATGCTATTGAAATGGTTTCAAAAGCATGGCAACAAGTTACTCAGACAACCATTAAGAATTGTTTTAAACACGCTTGGCATTCTCTTTATGAGTTCGATGGGGAAGATAACTTACCCCTCAATCAGTGGCTGATCATAAAATCTGAAATAGATGAAGAGGCCTTGCCATTAAGTGTGTGGTTAACCAAAAACAATTTTAACTTGGAAAAATTTAATCCCACTATGGTAGACGCTTTCGTTGATGTAGATCATGATCTTGCGACAACAAATATGCCTACAGAAGAGGAAATAATTACGCAGATTGGTCAAACTGTACAGCTAGGAAGTGATGAAGATGAAGAAGATAAGGAAGAACCACCAGAAGAAACATCTCCAACTGTTAATGATGCCATAACAGGGATAAAACATGTAAAACGATTTTTAGAGAGCAGGAGCAGTACAGAAGATCGTGTTTTAAGCGCATCTCTGGAAATAGAGACGTACTTAGAGCAAATTATTCTTGTAAATCGCCAAAAACAAACTCGAATAACGGACTTTTTTAGAAAGTAGTTTCTGAGTTAATTTTTGTTTTTCTATATCTATACTACTTACACAAAATAATATATTTTAAGAATTATGTGTCTTCGTTTTAAAACAAAATAAATATTATGTTGTTATTTCCTTTTAGCTTTTGTTATATGTAGTATCTATGTATTATTATCAAGGATTAATAAAAGCGTATTTGTGTTTCTAATTCTTTTTTAACGAACTTTTGATATAACGTACCTATTTTTAAGTTCCCGGCTGGTACGTTATAACCAAGTTTTACTGTAT
>JAEQML010076756.1:0-13205 GCA_016904865.1 Pissodes strobi
GTCAGCGGCGCACACTTTTTTTGTCAATAATATTCGGTATGATGCCCCCCGGGACGCCACTGGACTTTATATTTTTAATCTAATTAAAGGTAAATGAGCCCCTTATTACTACAGATAACCCTACCAAATTTCAACAAAATCAGTAAAATCATATTTATGATATTAACAAAAAACTGATTTTTTATAAAAAGTTTGACACCCTGTATCTTGGAAACTATGCATTTTCGGACCCATGTTCATATGAAAAAAGGTTTATGTTTTTTTATGTAGAATCACCCTCTGTAATTTGGCGACGCTATTTCCGGACACCCTGTATAGTCCTACTCACCCTGAACATTGGATCGCCCTCTTTTGGCTGAGTGAGGAGTTTCTGAATCTGAATTTCTACTGGTGCCCTCACCAGGATCAAAACCAGTCCGATCCTCAACTTCCTCACCTAGAAGTGATTAAATAGATTATTATTGATTACTAATATGCACTATTTTATAGCTTTTTTCCTTCAAATAACGCAATTTATTATTAAATAAAAGTATTATTATAGGTATACTAAGTATTTATCTCGGTATTTATAGTCTTACTCACCTTCAACATTGGAACGCCTTCTTTTTACTGAGTGCGGAGTATCTGAATTTCTACTGGTGCCCTCACCGGGATCAATATCAGCTCCATCCTCAACTTGCTCACCTAAAACTGATTAAATAGATTATTACTAATTAGGAGATGAGCCTTTTACTTACCATCAAAGATATCAGTGCTGAAGTCTATTGGCATTTCAGATTCGTGTTCAGTTTCATAGTCCCCTGTATCTATTCCTTTTGTACAGTCAATATTAACAGCTAGATGGGGCCTTAAACTAAACAGTAAATCCAGTTCATCATAAAATGGACATGTTGATCGTGCTGCTCCACTTATGCTGTTGATTTTTTTTTACAAGCTACATACTCTTGTTTCAGTTTTTTTAATTTCAGTTTCATTTGGTCAGGTGTCTTCTCGAAACCTTGCTCATTCATTCCTCTCACCAACATTTTAAAAATGTCAACATGCCTGAACTTCTTGGAGTCCATTAATTGAACTATTTTTTTTTCTATGCACAGTTGAAGAAATGTTGTGACTTCTGCTTGTGACCAATTAGGCCCTTTTTTCTTTGCTGTAGCACTTGTAGCAGACATGTCTTGTGTTGGTTTTGGAAATTAATTTCCAACCAATGCGTAAACAGATGAGATGAGGACCTAAACACCTTACGACCTTACTTCACCTTAGAACCACAGAACAACTTAAGACATATATATTATGACATAATATTTATAGCTGATTTTTTGTAGTATTTTGTACCAACAATAAACAAATAACATAACCTTATAAATTTAAAATTTGACAAGTTGCGCGGTAAATTTAGTTCCATCAAAAGTACGGTTGCGTTTACACCGATTGACCTCGAACCAAATCCAGACCAAATTTAGTTCGGTACCTCTGCTGGCGAGTACCGAACCAAAAGCGGACCAGCTTAGTCCGCAACCGTTTACACCGTTCGAACTAAATATTTGGTTCTGATATAGTACGAATTTGGTAGTTGGTCCGCGTACCAAGTTGTCGGTGTAAACTAGGCTATTAGCTAGTACTTTATAAAAACGGAACACTTCAATAATCTTAAGTGAAGTGGTTAGAGGTTTCATATTTGTTTCAGGTTTTACTATGGGATGTGGAGATAATTTGGAAATAGCAAAGAGATCATATGGTTTTCAATTGGGATTTACACCTTAGGCTATAGGTAAATCTTGAACTTCTATGCTTTATGGATAGGTTGCAGTATAAGACTCAATTTCGTCCGGAATTTCACAGGATTAGAAATGGGAACTCGCTCTAAGCCACAAGAACTTCAGACAGGGAGGCACTATTTGGATCTAGCGGGATCGTGCAAGATTTCATCATTCGAACATAATGTTGCGCAGTATCTTACTGCTGCTCCCCGATCGGATTTAAGTACAAATACTACCTGTAAATAATTGTTCGTGTGAACCGTTGTTGGAAAAGATGTAAGATTGGATTGCCAGACTTTATTTTTTTTATTTTTTTTCCTGCTTTTTGAGATACTATGGATTAGTTTAGGTTAGTTCATGTTCACTGAGCCCCCGTAGCGACCGAAGCGAGCAGAGTGCCATGCGTGAAGTGAAATGCTGGTTTGATGATAAATACAAAAATGGAGTAAGTGCCGTATTATAGTGGATATACAACTTGCATGTGTTTCCATCCTTACACCATTTAAAACATATTACAACAAATCGACAAATCTAATAGTTTAGTCACTGTCTTACGACAATGCATGTAATATTTCTTTTTTATATGCGATATTTGATAATATTATTTTCTTAATATTTTTAGTGCACTTTAAACTTATAGGATTTTTTTATTTTTATTTCCTAAATGGTTACCTAAATAAAAATCTTCATAAATAAATTTTAACCAAAACTACAATGCCTAAAAAAAACAGCGTGGCCTGATTCTGAGATGCATATACTGATGTTTTACTTACTAGCAATAAGGAATATGTATCTAAAATTATATACATACATGATTTGAAAAATATCAATTAAATTTACTAGGGCCGTAATATTTTTTAGGACAGTTCGCTTATTTTTTTTTAGTCAAAAACTAGTACCAAATATGAAGTGAAGATTGAATTTCTCTTCTCTACGCAAATTCTCCATATCGTCGGTTTTAATTTCGTTGAATTTTGATTTTTGAAACTCAATTCATATATCATACCAACAACTTTTGAGTTATTTTTCTCGCGATATGATGCAATCAACACAACTTATCTTTTTTTAAACGTATATATTTTGCCTTGATTATATTTTACCAATCTATCCGTACTTCAAGTAAATAACTTGAACTCATTAAACTACTTGCACACCAATTAAACTAGCAGTTTTTAATCGTAAGATTTTTTTCTATTTGCTTTTGTGTCAGTTGTTTTTTTTTATCTAAATATGTTCATCACAGCTTCAATTGAATACAGTTTTATTTTAAGGATCTATTTAAAAATCTAACAATTTTTAATTTATTGACTGACTTCTTGTGAAAACGAATAGGTACACGTAAATAACTTCAAAATAGTAATATAACATGCAAATTTAATTTCAAAAGATTAACATTGCATGTTTAAGGCACTATTGATGTTTTTTTTCAAAAAGGAAAAGAAAAAAGGTTCATTAAAATTAGTTATTCTTAAATCACTGCAGTCCAAAAATTCCACTAACAATGGAAGGTTACTTATAAAGTTGCCACGCCTGACTAATTTTCTTATTTTTCATATAACGTAAATTTAATGAGCTGACGAATGCTACAATTATTAGTTAAATGGTTAGTTAACATAATTGTTGAGATCGAAATCAAACAAAGAGCTAATGAAAATTAAATTCACCCAAAGTTAACTCAAACTAATTATCGAGCTACCGAAAGTAAGCAGACTTATGAGAATTAAATAAGCTAATTAAAGCTTACCCAAATTAATGAAGGCTGACTGAAACCACTCAAAGCTTACCCTAATTAATTAAAACTAACCGAAAAACGCTCTCAAAATACATTTTCGTAAGAATAAGTTAGATGAGACCATCTTTGGATAAGTTAAGTAGTTTCGAATATTTTTTGTTAGGGTAATAGAGGATACTTGAGTAATCGGGTACAATATTTTTCCTTCTGTGATTGAAAATATTTCCGAACTTATTAATCTGTCTCACAAATCTCATATACATAACTAAATAATTTTTCAGCTCCTTGATGTTTGGATATACGTAAAGAGCGTGTGCCACTATTGCTATCTCTGAAAAGGTAAGTACTGCGAGGTCGGTTAAATTAGAGAAAAGTTGCCATCTACAGTGTTGTCAACTTCATGTTAGTTTCTAAGATAGAGGGTAGGCTGATTTATGAATAATACCTAAAAATATTTCGTCGATTATTACAAAAACTATTCATTTTCGAGACACAGTTTGAATTCAAAAGTGTTATAATTTTTTCCGTTCTACAATATGGTGTCTTCGAATTTCACCTGCGGCGTTTCGTGTTCGGGCCACCACCGTCAACTTAATTTTCTTAAATACGGACTTGGAATGTTTATTTCAGATTTTATGAGCTTCTGATATCAAAAAACCAATGACATATCGTACTTATTAGAAAAAATACTTTTCCACTTTTTATTTAATTCCTATCAAAATTCTCTTTTTGTCTCTCACTGACAGATTATGTTCTCATGGAAAGTGACAATAATGTGAATTTTTGGAATAAGTGAGATACGTCAGTGGTATTGGGACATCAGAAGCTCTTAAAATCCGAAATAAATAATACAGGTCCTTATGTAAGAAAATTAGGTTGATGGTGGTGGCTTGAACACGAAACGGAGGAGGTGAAATTTGAAGGCCCATATTGTAGAGCGGAAAAGATATAAATCTTTTGAATTTAAACTGTGTCTCGAAAATGAACAGTTTTTGCAATAATTGACGAAATATTTTTAGACTTTTTAAAAATAACTCACCCTGTATCTTAGAAACTAGCAGAAATTTTAGAACACTGTAAACTCATCCTGATTGCGCACCACACATGGCAATTTTTCTCTAATTTAATGGACCTCGTAGAACTTACCGTTTCAGAAATAGCAATAGTGGCACACGCTATTTTTGTCACCCTGTATATGTGGACTCGAAATAATTAGTATACCATACAAGATACGGTAAAAAACTCTCCTGGTTAATTAAAAAATTGAGTTGTTAAAAGTGTGTCTTCCGAATATAAAATTTAGCCTTAAGAAACCAATTTAGCAATATTTATTTCGTTTTTCTTTAAAGAAATTGCAAAAGTAGGATTTTACTATATTCCCGAAAATATTGCCTTGTGCTCCTATCTGGAAGTTCAGTAACCAGCATATAACTAAAAAAAAAATTTACACTTGGCAACAACGCGGGGTAGAACATGTTGTGACAGGTGAAAACAATTTTTAAAATAATTTCAGTATTCCGTATAAGTTTTCAGAAAAGAAAACTTTATATTAAGCAATACAGATTAATATTCTGCAATAATGGCATGCATTATATGTCCTTATTCTACATTTATAGGCAATTGCAAATAATAAATATGATCAGCATTTGCAATTTCAATTTGTTTTTGTTATCGAAAAAGCGTTGAGATAAGCATTCGTATGTATTCAAAAATTTGATAATAGACATGAATCTAATGTATAGGGATAGCTAATATTTCGAGTTCAATTTTAGTTTCAACAGAAGCAACTTTAGGTACATTCTTATTTTTATATTTCGTTTTTGGCACCATGGATGCTACTTTTGGCAATTTTCAAAGTGCATTTTGTTTCCCTCATTGTTATTGCCTTCGATTTGATATAAATCGTCTAGATTCAAATAAAATAAAGTCAGAACTTTCTAAGGCTATTAACTTCTATAAGCCCACATATTTGACTAGTTGGGAGGTCAAAAATCTTCAATTTTTTACAGTGTTGCTATATTTAACGTTCTGGTCTTGCTGAAAAACTATATTGTGCTAGCGACTTTCGAGTAAATATTATTTTAAGTCTATAATGTGTTGAAGGCAAAATTCAGCATTTATTTATTTATTATTATTAAGTTAAGTTAAGCTTTGGGTTGGTGGCTAGCCATCTGGGTACGCCACTGGATAATCTATCGCATGGTCAGATGCAATTTTTGTAAATGCAAAAAATAACCCAGTGGCATGTCCGAAGGGCTCGCCATCAACGTATCGTTTAGCTTTATATTACACTATTGTAAGTTCAATATAATTTGTATTGAACAATAGTTTAATGGTAACTTAAACTATGCAATGGTGGCGAGCTCTTCGGATATGGCAGTTAACAATATCTTTGTATATCTCTAGTCCAGTGGGCAATGCAAAGTTTAACTTTCTATTATTATATTTTATACAAAGTTAAGCTTTACGTTGGTGGTTTGTCATTCGAGCACACCACTGTAAGAATGTGTTGATGTATGATTTTTATTGTTTTTTTTTATTTGCCATAGTATATTTGAAAATGCTACGGAGTTGTAAATTATTGTCCGATAGAATCTTAACATACTTTCTTCCACGGGCGTTCCTTAAATCAAGATATTAAAATGTTGAAAATCTAACACTCTACGTGTTATATGAAATATGAAAATATTAAAATGAAAATATTACATATTACATAATATCATAATTTACTTGAATTACTTATTTTATCCACCTGCATATTTTGTACTTGATCATACCTCATTTGTTATTTATGATGTGCTTATTGGATATTTCCGGCCCTTAGCTTGTTTAGGTTTAGTACCTGTTGTAAGACGATCGAGACCGATTGATAACGAAAACTGGAATAATTGCATGTTCTCAGTTTTCCCCAGTGAAGAAAATGTCCAATTGTCCTTTATCAGTTAACGAGAAGACAATTATTTTAAATGTGTACAATGCGCTTAAACATCAATAGCTTAGTTCTGGTGTGCTTAAAATTGTTGAAATGTGTTCGCAAATAACACGAGCCGAGCTAACAACTATATATAAGATTTTACGTGAATCGACAAGTGGCTATATGAAGCATCCAAAAACACCATCTGAAAGGAGAAAAATTGTTATGGATGAAAAAGAAAAACGAGGGATCATAATTCCTTTATTTAAACAAGGAAATCCCTACGTTAGATCAAATTAATATCACACTGAAAAACGACGAACATTTTTCTCAAATAAATAGAGACAAATTATAGAAAAAGATGAAATTATTTGCTGGGGAAGAAGGTACCTAAGGATGATAAAAGACTATCGTAAAGAAAACCGAAACATATTTTATTTGGACGAAACATGAGTAAATGATGGGCATAAAATAAACATGATGTGGCATGACTAAAATATAAAAAGTTTCCGACAAGCTGCGTTGGAGAGCTGGGCTACAGATATCAAACCTCCATCTGGAGAAGGCAACAGTTTAATTGTGGTTCAAATTGGTAGTCTAAATGGGTTCATAGAAGGGGGCCTGTTAACATTAAGTCGAAACACACTGGAGATTATCATGAAGACATGAATGCACCTGGGGATACTCAGGATCTATTATAGTGCTTGGTAATCTAGTGTTCTAGAAAAACAGAAAAAGTACCAACAACTGCTTGGCGGAAAGCGGATATAAATCAGTCGCCTTTGAAAAAAAAATACATTTAGAAGAAGACATGGTCAAAAAGGAGCTTTTGAATGCAGCAAATATGGGAAAGCACAAATATACTAGATATATGGTCGACGAAATGGCAAACAAACCTGGTATTATTGTACTTTGACTTCCGCCCTACCACTGTGAGCTAAATCCCATAAAGCTAGCTTGGGCGCAAGGAAAAAATTTTGTTGCCACCAGAAATACTATTTACAAAATGAAGGATGTTGAGGTACTCTTTCACGAAGCTATTAAACATGTTGATGAAGATAAATGGCTAAAGTGTGTAGAGCAAAGTAATACACGAGGAAAAACGAATGAGGAGCTTGACAATACGGTTGATGAAAGAGTAGAACCAATTATTATACATGTGGGTGAGAGTGACAAAGTCAACCGATTGTTCAGATGACAATTTTTAGTTTTTTTTTAAATGAAAATATTATTTGTATTGTTGAAGTATTATCGTGTGTATTATTGTATATATCATTGCATATATTTTAGTTTTTATATTTATATTCTATTTTTTTAAAACCTTGAATAGTTATTATGCATCTGTTTATTTGTCTAGTTTCAGAAAGACCATTAAACCTCTACTTTCTTAATGTCGATGTATTTCTATGCCCACAAAATGACCGCTTTTATATTAGAAAACCTTTCCAGTGTTGTCAATGAAACTCTACTGACTACTGCTCAAAAATGTATAGTTCGTATTTCTTTCATATCTATGTATATTTTATGGTGTACACCTGCGTTTCGCCCATATTAGGTTGTGTCAAGCCTAATTGTATATGTGTAGTAAACCGAATTATAGCTTTAATATCTATAGACTCTGGCTTTACCATAAAATCAGAGTCTATAGAAAATATCCAATTCAGTTTTGGCCCCCGGTATACTTTTTATAGGACATAATTTACAACTTCGCAGCATTTCCAAATAGACTAAAGGACAAACTGTTAATTTCATTTCTTTTGATTTTTATGACCAACCAAAAACGTATTTCTTGTAATATTAGATTTTTACTTTGGACCTAGCCTTTATTGCGAGCTTGATAAGGAGCCCTCAAGTAAGTCGTCGATATTTAATACATTTTATTCCAAAGCAAGTGGCTATATGAAGCCTCAACATATAATACCTAGATTTCTAGGATTGGGAATCTACTACTGAAAAAATCCTTCTGACCAATTCGTCACTGATAGGTTGCCGGGGAATGTTAACTTTATATCGGAAAGCCTAACTTTTTACTGGAGCTTTTTCAGAAGGATGAAGAGCAAATTGGACTAATTTACAACTACGGAAGTTGCATTTGGGTAAGGGATAGGGGGCCTCACTTTGATCGGGAAAAATCCTCGAAGGTGTTCCTGCATCTCCTAGGAGGTCCAAAATGAGGAACTTCCTAATAAGTGAAGGTAGAAAATTGGGATTTAGATGAGATAGAATCCTACCTAAGCTGGGATCTTATAGATTATGTGCTCAGAGGTAGAAATAGAACGAAAGCAGAAAATAGCATATTATTTTATATGGAGGAAAAGTGATACTTTTCATGGCGCGCTCGTGTTTAACAGCCGAACGGAGTGAGGCTGGTAATAGAGAGCAAGCCATGAAAAGTAACTTTTCCTCCAAATAAAATATGCTGTTTTTTCTTCAAATGTCGACAAATTAATCCAAAAACATCTCTTTTTAATAGTAATAATATCTAATTATTATTAAAGATAAATGGGTTCGCAAGGCGGCTTAGACCATGGTCGTAGGTGGCCTTGCTTAGACCGGTGTCGGTGAATATAATGTAACATAAAGCTGTCAGTGGACACTGTCAACAATAATTATTTTTTTAAGATGCGTCCCCGATTGCGTTTTAATTCCGTATTGATAAGCAGTTATTGAGTAAGTTCGATTAAATAATAACCAATTTGTTCCTAAATTAGTGATTTTTAGAAATGCAGTCACAAATTGAGTGATAAATACAAATTGTAGTTTAATAAATCTTGAGTTGTTGACGCTTATTTTGTTGTCTGTTTGTATTGTATCCATGTTGCTATGACAACACTTTTACCTCCGCCGGCGGAAAAGTGAAAAGTAAAGCTCCGGCGGAGGAAAAACGAAACTTCACGGCCGCCTACACAGTCGAGTAATGACGGATTTACTGACGTTTGAAGAAAATAGTATATTATATACCTAGGTTGAGAAGTAAGCCATTATTTACCGAGCACTTTTATATTCTGAGGCGCGGAGCGCCGAAGGATATAATGTGCGAGGTTAATAATGGCCTTCTCAACCGAGGTATATATAGAATTTTTTTTACTACTAACACTGATATATTACCATATTTGATTCGATTTGATTTTTATATTAGTCATTTTCTACTTATTTTTCAAATAGCTCAAAATATCAAGTAGCCTGGAAGCCGAGAATAACAACCGCAGAGAAGCGACAACATAAATTCCGCCCAAAAATTTGGAGTGGGAGGTAAACCGGCCAACTGTCATCTCCACGTGCTTGTCAGTTTAGTTTAGTCCGAGATTTGTTTAGTACAGTCGTCGACGACAAAATTTTTGCGTGAATTTTTGCGCCAGTTTCCTTTGGTTTATTATTGAAGTGACTTCTTAAGCGAGGGTAAAGTTAAGTCAGAAAAAATGAAACGCTTATCAAATTGAAACGCTTTTCATAGTGAAACGCCCCTTTAAATAAGCATGTTCCAGTATAGCTAGAGGGCTGAAATTTTTAGGACATGTCGCCGGGGTGAAATGACGATCCTGGATGAACACTGGACAAAGTACACCCCCCTGTTCGGCCAGGAGAGGGGGGAGAAGAAAAAAAACTAAAATAATTCATTTCGGTACAACGAGAAGAGCTATGGGGCCGAAATTTTTATGGTAGGTGCGCCTCATGGGGGGGCTACCTTTGACCATATGGGGGAGGGGCTTTCATTTAAGGAGGGATTTTGGGGGAAAAAACATTTTTTGCCGATCTCTGCAACGGAGCCTCGGATCGAAAATGTGACTAGTGATAACCCCGTATCACGGGGTCATCTGTGGGGGGTGGGAATTATACCCCCACCTCCCCGGATATTAAAATGGATTATAACGTATCGGAACCGGTTCAAATGACTAAAATAAGTTGAGACTAAGTGAAACGAACCGAAAGTTGATTCGACGACTAACCCAAACTAACCAAATCTATTGAAATTGATTATATCTTATCGGAACCGGTTCAAATGATTAAAATAAGTTGAGACTAAGTGAAGCTAACCGAAAGTTGAATCGACGACTAACCTAAACTAACCAAATCTATTAAAATAGATTTTAACGTATCGGAACCGTTTCAAATGACTAAAATAAGTTGAGAACAAGTGAAACTAACCGAAAGTTGATTGGACTACTAACCCAAACTAACCAAATTTATCAAAATTGACTATAATCTATCGAAACCGATTCAAATGACTAAAATAAGTTGAGACTAAGTGAAACTAACCGAAAGTTGATTGGGCGACTAACCCAAACTAGCCAAATCTATTAAAATTGATTATAACGTATCGGAACCAATCCGGATGTAAAAAGGCAATCAGTAACACGTACTATTAACATATTGTCAAAAGAAACAAATAATTATATATATACGAATATGTCATGATGGATATATCGTTGTAATGTCATTGTAATATGTCAAAATGTATGTTAAAATATTGTAAATTCATTCCTTATTAAAATACTGCTATGTACGATTGTGTCAATCAAACGTTTTAAAAAAATGTCAAATGTGACATATGAATATATTCGTCAATATTTTCCTTAAAATAACAGATATCGAAAAAATTGTTTAACAAAAAATTTGTATTTTTCGATGCTCTATCGTTTGGAAATAAAATGAAACGTACAACTGTCACATTTGACAGTTGCAGCTGTCAAATTCGTTTATATTAATCTGACATAATATGTCAAAATAATTGTTAGCATTTTGACATATTTAAGTATTATATTTTGACATATATTTTTAATCATTAAATAATGTAGCTAATTTTATGTTACATATTATGGGTTAATATGACAGTGAGAGATGTTACATAATTTTTAATTTTTTTACCACTACCTTAATATCGTCATTTGAAATATGACATTTTTAAAAAATAATATGTAAATTATTCATTAAATATATATTATTATGGCGATCTTCTTAAATTAACCCATTGTTTTATGCTAACTGTTTGTGTAAATGTGAATATGCTTAACTAATATTTCTCTGTCTTATCAAATGTATAGTTTTACGCTATATATGATAACACACCATATTTGAACTTGACAGATTAAAACAATGAAAAACTGTTATAAATGAACACGATATATGTTTCAGACATATTTCCAATTATCTATAGAACAATGACAGTTGGAATAAATTGGTTTGTGCAGAAAAAAATGTTTTAAATTTCTCTACAATATATCTTCAATATTTTTTTCGATAGGACCTTTAATAGCAAAGTTATTCGAATAAATCGTAAATGAATCAAACTTTTTCGGTTTCCTATTGTATTTCATTAATTTTTTCGCACTTAATTATAAACTAAACAGAAAAAAATATACGACATTTTTTGTATAGCTTTTATTACTCTATCAATTACCGATTTTTAATTTAAAAGAATTCGAACCTTTTTCAAAAATGTTATGAGAGAGCGGCGTAGACGCATGTCTGCATCCGTTACGTCAAAGATTTAGTGAATGTTTGAGCTCAACGAAGATATAGTATTTTTAAGTGAAACATATCAATATGGTGATCATCCACCTTCTTTACTTGTTTTTGTTTCGGACCCTATTGCATTGCATTCTTTAATGATTAAAAATATATGTCAAAATGTTAACAATGTATTTTGACATATGTCAGATTAATATAAACGAATTTGACAGCTGTAACTATGCACGTGTCATACTTTATTTCCAAACGATAGAGCATCGAAAAATACAAATCTTTTGTTAAACAATTTTTTCGATATCTGTTATATTAAGGGAAATATTGACGAATAAATTCATCTGTCACATTTGACATTTTCTTAATACGTTTGATTGACAGAAACGTTTATAGTCGTCTTTTAATAAGGAATGAATTTACAATATTTTAACATACATTTTGACATATTACAATGGCATTACAACGATATATCATTCTTGAAATATTCGTATATAGATCATTATTTATTTCTTTTGACATATGTTAATAGTACGTGTAACTGATTGTCTTTTTACATCCGGACCGGTTCCGATACGTCATAATCAATTTTAATAGATTTGGTTAGTTTGGGTTAGTCGTCCAATCAACTGGCGGTTACTTTCACTTAGTCTCAACTTATTTTAGTCATTTGAACCGGTTCCGATACGTTATAATCAATTTTGATAGATTTGGTTAGTTTGGGTTAGTAGTCCAATCAACTTTCAATTAGTTTCACTTATTCTCAGCTTATTTTAATTACCGATACGAAAATTTCGTAACACGAGACGAAAACATAAACCATGTCGTGATGCGACCTTAAAAAATCACTCTCATGAAACCAAAGAAGTATTCACTTCAAAAAGGTTAGAACGCGACAAATCAGTAAACTCTGAGTTAAACCGTTAAATCCTAAAAGATAATTACTATTCATAATACATTTCTAATAATGTAAATAATAAACATGTAATTAATTACATGTTTTATCGGTGTATAGCATTTCTCTTCCCTTCGTTACATTTATCTCAGTGTATTAAACCGGCCATCTGTCACATGTGACAAATTGAACTTGGCTCTCCAACTTCAAAGGTGCCGATGGGTTTTGTCGCTTCTCTGCGGTTGTTATTCTCGGCTGGAAGTTCAGTTGTCTAATTGACAGATATCGTAACAAGAAGCGTTTTTTCGCGAGCGAACTACAATTAACCACGGCATACTACAGGATACTACTTTGTTTTCACGAGGATTAATTTAATTGTGGTGAGTGAGGGGAAGTTTCGTGACGTCACTATTACATCATCATTTTTCAACTACGGCTTACTACAAC
>JAEQML010076757.1:0-13205 GCA_016904865.1 Pissodes strobi
TATTTCCAAAAATAGAAAATGTTAAGTGTTATATATCATTTTTATGGAAAAAAATTAAGTAATTTAATGACGGAAAAAAATACAGGGTGTTCCATTTAAAAAATTATATGTTTAGGTCATATCTCAAAAACAGAATCTCCGGCAAAAATTTCGGGCACGCCACTGAATTCTACGTAAAAAGTACTATAAGCATCCGTTTTTATCTTTTCTGCAAGTTATCAGGTAGCCGAGATACGAGGGGTGCCCGAAAATACAACATTTTTAAAATCGCCCTGTAGCTCAAAAACGAAGAGGCCTAGGAAAAGTGTGTTTACGGTATCTTTTGTTTCACAAAAAAATAGCCTTATCTTTACTAATTACCGAGAAACCCCGCAAATGCATCCAAAATGCGCCACCCTGTACATGCTAACTATATTTTGGCATTCAACCCTCCCATTAACTCATTATTGGGCTATATTGTATGTAATTTTATACTCCTAGTACCGTTTTTATAAACATGTTTATTTCTAATTGTTTTTCTTTGTAAATTCACCTATTTATATTTTTCATACATTTTGCATACTGCACCTAAAATCTGACGTAAAATAACAAATTCAATTTCCTCTTGTACACGAACCTTTATTATAAATTATTAAAGTTTTAGTTTATGTAGATGAGTACATGAACATAACAGTCATGAAGTATGTAATTTATAAAACATTAATGCTCACCAGCTGATATTTTAGGTTCCTCTGAAGAAAGAACTGATCTAAGCCATATGGTTCATGCAGATAACTGTAATTTGTTGGGGGACAATATCTGTGAGAAAAAATCCCCAGCATTTTATTGGAGAGATTATAGCGCAATTTTGTACTTAAACGAGGCGTTTGAGGGTGGAGAATTTATTTTTTCTTCGGATTCAAAAGGACGAAAAATCCAGGTTAGTCTTTAGTATATTCATAGATGTTTGGGTTAAGTATATTTTAAAATAATAAGAAATACGGTGTGTGCTTATGACCGCACGACAGAAGTTAAAACTTCAACAAAGCGATATTAAAATTTAATAATATTTAAAAAAAGAAGTTTAATTGAGGCGGCGGGCATTGATCCCAGTACCTTTCGTATGCTAAGAGAACGCTCACCATCTCAACCATGCCGCCGATGGAAATACTTGCATCAAAATACCTAATAGGATACAAATCGGCTTAATACATAGGTATTTTAATAGTTGATTATTATCTTTCTATTAGAAGTAATATATTATAAAAACTAACAAGATGTACAATAAGACTTTAAATGCCTTATATCTCTTGTTAGTGCCAAAACTCAAAATGGGTAAAAGTTTAAATTGAACTAGCTCACCTTCATTATTTCTAAAATGACCTCTTGTACCGTTATTGGCGTGTGATCAGTTTTTTTATATAAAAAAATATTTTTCGATAAAAAAACCTTTATTTTTTGACCTCTGAATCGATGTTTTTACATTGTCATTCAAAAGTCCATTTCCCGATATTTTCGCATAAGAGAAGCATTTCGAGAGTTTTACTCGTAGGAATTCCCTATCGAACTCTCGTTGGAGATTTACGATCCTCGCGACTTTTTCGGTGCTGGAACGACTCAGTGATCCCTTTAAAAAAACGTGCCCAACAAATACTCACCATCTTCCGATTCTCGCCAATACGCCCATATAAATACCTTAGCGACTGACGGGGGAATAACAACAATGTCTCGGAGAGTTTTTCTTTCCGCCACTCACATGTCGTCGTCGCGTCGGTCTGGCATGTATAAAAGTAAGCGCTCCTTTTTCATAAAGGTCTTCACACCTTATAGGACGGGAATAATTGACTGACCATCAGACTACCATAGTTTTTTTAATAACATTTTATTTTGGAAATGGAATTGAATGTTTGGGCCGTTCTTCTAACGCTGCCAGGCCCTGGCAGGAGAAAAATGATTGTACTAATTTGGAAGCATTGAACAAGCCCTCCTAGGACAGTGTGGCTGTACACCCCGCGTGTTTACACTCCAGATCCGAAAAGCAAACGATGCCGAAAAATAAGTGACAAAGTAACGAATAATGCGAGCAGTGAAGTACGAGGTGGAAATAGTTATAGAGATGCTGCAGAAAAGTCCAACCTACATCATATAGTATCATAGAGTGCTATATCGACGAGTTAAAAAAAATAGAAAAACAAGAGGTTATCAGGCCTAAAGATGACCAGACAGTGCTATCCGCGGATGTTGAGAAGTTGATTTGGGATAGACTCACTTAGTGCACCGAATGGGGCCAACCAACGCATATGATTTACGTATGATTATCAAACACTTCCTTGATAGGTCAACCGATGATCCCGGCAGGTCTAAAAACGTGTTATGAAACACTTTGATAGGATTATGAACACCTCAAAATCTGACATGTCTTTGATTTTTGCTGCGCCTAGGACCAGGGTACTTTCACTCCCCACTTGAAAATTAAACCAAAATGCCACTAGACGTGGCATTATTTCAACCGCTGAAGGAGGCCTGGCGTAAAATTCTGCTAAATTGCAAAAAGGGTCCTGGACGAAGAGAGGCTTGTGTAGCAAAGACGACTTTTCATCATGTACTAAAATCTCTATTGGAAGCTATAAGGCCGAATCAAGAAAAAATATCCAATCAGGAACTAGAAAATGCGGAATCATCCCATTTAACTCAGAAGAGGTTGTGTCAAGACTTCAATTTCCAGAGGCATCTGAAGAGGGCAGGGATATATCTTTAGTTGGAGGTTCTATTACGAACATACTTCAATCCTTAAGGTATGATAATTTGCCAAAGCCAAGGAAACAACAAAAAATGCGACTGTTCAACCAGGTCGCAGCGTCTATGGAACAGATTTCATCAACGACAGTAGTAACATTGGGGCAGAAGAACAAACTAATGATCAGGAATCTTTTAATCAGAATAAAGTGGCTTAAAATAATTCGGCAAATGAACTGGATATGGATGAAGTTGTGTAATGTAGGGAAAACAATTCAAAAACCATGAGTAATCAAGAATGGAAAAATATGAAAATATGCATCCTGTGGACTTATGCGATTTAAATAAAGATGATTAGTGTTTGGTAAAGTTCTTCAAAGGTCAACTTGAAACAGTCGGCGAAAAATTAAGCGACAATGTTCCAAGGGAAAAACATTCGCTTGAAAAAGAAGAATACCTGTCAATATTTATATATCCTTATGTAAACCATTATTTAGTTAAGAAGTTTCGTCGGTATAAGCAATTAATTATTTAAATCATTTATCATCATAAAAGAGGGGTTGGTAATTTACTTTATAATTCACCACTAATTAGCAGACTGTATTACCATAGGAAGGTGGGATTGTATTCATAGGGTGTGAATTGAAACATATATTTTAGGTATTATGTACTTTAAAATGCAAGATTTTAATTATGATTAATATACACAATGATTTCTAACTACTTTCAAGCATTCATCCTTTCATACATAAAACTAAATACTGTACATGACGTTAACTATTACTAAATGTCTAACAAAACACCCGAAAGAATTACGTATCCAAGCTTGGACAAGGAGAACAGGTACAGCAGATGTTTTCTAAATATCTGTGCAAACAAAATGAGACAATGGCCCAATATCTTGGCTCCAACAGAGTTACGACATTTTAGTTGCTTTACGAGTGAACGATTATACTGCACTGAACTAAAATGAATTTTTCCTTCCGGCAGGCGGCAGACTGAAATAGAGTGGGAATTGTGCTGGATGCATTTGAGAGGGTAGAAAACTGTTCTTTTTTTATTTGACATTATCTTGTTTACCTAACATTGACGGAGACAGAACTATATTAAATTTAAAGGTTTAAAAAAGAGTTTCCTTGACGGAGAGCGACAGCTTGCTTTCCAGCGATTGTTTTATATAATGGGATCTATTATATCGACAATGCAGGTTCGGACTAAGGAGTAACTGAAATACAAATGCTTTAAATGCACAACGGGCTGTTTACCTGGAGTAAAATAAATATATTTGGGTTTCAATTATGACTCAATAATACTACAGACATACTGGGGGTTATTGCCAAACTATACGGTAAAAACTGATAAGTTAATACACATGTTGGGGTGTTTCCCCAACAAAGTTAGTGGTTTGCTTTATTGCCTTCCTTTTCTATTAGTGTATACTGGTACTTTATATTTGATAATATATTTTTGTAATTTCTTATGAATAAATATTGTTGAAACAGTACAAATTTTCATTTTAGAGATGTTTAAATATCTTAGTACAGGTATTTTTTTTTTCATAAATTTTGTTGCAATACGTTGCGTTAATGGATACAAGCAGTAAAAACTAAAGTAGTTGTGATTGACACCGCATAGAGGGTGAATCGCAACAGAGCACAAAATATATATTTTAAATATGTAGAGTTGAATTAAAAAATTCAAAATATTTAGGGACGATCCTCAACGCAAATTACAAATTATAGTTAATACGGTTATTAAAAAACCAATACTGTTTTTAAGGAAGTATTAAGGCCAAAATATAGAACATTGTTGCTATTCATCCCCGTTTAACGGTACGCATTTTAAGATCCTTTACAGTCCTACGGCTTATATTAGCCGCTTCTGATTGGTGGGTTAACGTCATGTTGTAAATTCGATCTTGGTCGATTTTCTAAACAAACAGATACTGCACATGGGCAGTATAAATTACCATAGGGGCTAGTTCTAAACTGAATTTGAAAATAAAACAAACACCTTTAGCATTATATGAATATTTTAATATGTTATTTTACTTGAAAACAACTTAACTCATAACTACACAAATATAAACATTTAAAGGATTTGATTCTGACGGTGCTAGAATATAGACAATTTCTGTCAGTGCTAGGTATCAACTTCACACAATATCAGAACAGTTATGATCCTAACAAAGTATACGGTATAAATACAACCTTCCAGATAAACACAGTTAAATATTTGTTAAAGTTCCTACGGAACTGCTCAGTGACTTGATTAACTGAGATAACGCTGAGATGAAATACAGTAATATGCAAGTTATAATAAAATGATAAATATTACCTTAATGCCCACAATAAGCTACTATGTACAATATATTCAGCAATTGACGAGCAGAGTTCAATCGTTGAGCAGTATATATTCCAACACAGGGAAAGTCACTTAAAACACTTACTAAGTCTCTCCTTAGCTTCTATATATAATGTACCTCAACTCCTTGCAAATAAAAATGACTTAAGTTGGAGTGAACTGAGAATATGCAGTAATATGCACAAATAACCTCAGTTGGTAGCGCAATGGCGCCGAGAGTTTATTTTGCCTTGCAGAGTAATTTGCACTGGAAAACATCACACTGTATGAGTGTGTAAGAGAAAACTTCAATTTAAGAAGAAAGCATGAAAAGGGTGCTTTTGTGGAAATGCGGTTTTAATACACGCAACAAAATGGATTAAAAACACGCTATGCTGGAATGCATAATAAGTAGGCTACACTCCGGGAAATTGAAATAGCACTTATGGGAAACTTGATATTATAATGAAACCGAGAATATTGGCCTAGTGACAAAAACGCCGTTTACTTTTCGGATTTTGAGAGACTGACTGTGAAATAGTGAGTTTACATACATGACCGAGTGCCACAGGGAACGCTTACTATAGCAACTTACTTATGAGAGCTAAGGGAACAACTTTCATGGCCGAGTGCCACGGAGAGCACCGACTTGTTTTTATAAAATTCGAATACTATTGGTTGGACTTTTAGGGACGCTAAATTGACTGTTTTCGGTAGTCGCTGTAGAAACCACTGTGATTGGTCGGATGCGTTTCTGTTTGTAGCTGACTCTAGCTTGTATTTTGAAATAAGTGAATTGTATGATTCGAAGCAATTCTGCTTCTAGTTAAACTGATGATGAATAAACTTTGTGACAAGAGATGGTGCTAAGAGTGTCGCCGGGAGTTTTTAAAGGGCATTGTTTGGAATGCGATACACAGTGGCTTGAAATATTAATATAATAGGAATTAAATCGCTAGATTTGAAAACATGTTCAAATGGTTTTTGAACACGTCACTTTCACTGTATCTACGGTCAAATGAATTTATTCCGATAGTTCCAGTAGTCCAAGATTCTGTGTTTGTGATACGGACGACCCGCGTTCGGTTTCCGTTGGTGGCAAGGCTTTTTTGTTTTGTTTCTTAAGGCTATGTTCGTTTCTTTTTGTAAACTTAGGTTAGTTTGAGTTCATTTTGTTTGTCACCGGAGCGAGCGAAGCGGGCGGGGGCCACGCGTGCAGAGTTAATAGTACTCTAAAGTGACGTTAACCCACCAATCAGAAGCGGCTAATATAGCATAGTGGCGTAGGGCCGTAAAGGATTCGGTACTCTCCTTTTTCCGATTCTCCTCAATTTCAATAGGGTTCGGAATATCGTTAAACATGTGTGCAAAAAATTTAATCATAATTAATTTTTACAGTCAACAGTCGATACACTATGTACCAAAGCAACATTTTGAAAAATCGAGCATCTGAGGTAATAATTTGGAAAGGGAAAACCGGACAGCTCTGAGCGTTACATGCAGAGACATTATTTACTACCCGGAAAAAAGTGTGCTGAAAGCGCCAAAAGAAGTTTACACTTCAAAACTGTGGTTTCATCCTGTAACAGTGACTTTATATTATCAAAATGAACTTACACGATTACCTTAGTGCCTTAATCAACCTTCCAGTTCTTATATAACCGTCATAACTAATTGTAATAATTTTTATTAATCTGTTTAAGAGTACCATCATTCCGAAATGTGGCAGAATGGTCGCCTTTTCGTCAGGAAGTGAGAATCTCCATGGTGTTAAAGCAGTTACAAAGGGAAAACGATGTGCCTTAGCAGTCTGGTTCACATTTGATCCTAAATATCAAGAATTCGATAGAGATGTTTCGCATCATATGTTGGATAACGAAATTACTTTTCAACAGTATTCCAGTAGGGACATTAGTGATCTTCTACATGACAATTCTCCAGCATAATACTTATTGTAAGATGAATTAGTTTGCTCATGCCTTAAAATTGTAGCAGCGGCTCGTTATAAGAGGTTTATAAGGGTATAGAAGAGTAATTATTGTTGAGCTTAAATGCAGTTCCTAATTATTCTTATTTCGGTATTAATTTTACTTAAGATATTTTGAGATTATTATTGTTTAAAAATCTAACTTAGGTATTACGAGTGAAAATATTGGTTGTGCTTCAAGGTATTTTTTGTAGGTTGTGCTTTTTCATGTGTTACTTAAGTATTAAGTCAGTACGAGATATTCTTGTTTCACATATCGGGTGGCCACGAAAGAATTGCGTAATTACAATTGGGGCATTATAAAAGATAAGATTGTGCAAATATGCATCCTAATAGCACATAATTGCAAGATAATATGCAACTTCCGCTGATTGAATTTTTTTTTTATTTTAAATAGCATCTTGTACCATATTTGGAGCCTTCCTTAAATTTCCATTGGAGTGATAGGTCACAAGTTGATATTTGCTTTAAATACGATGCTCCAAGAGCCATTTCAAAAAACAAACGTCTCTGAAATGACAAAAACACTTGAATAAACAAATTTAATATTTTAAATATTTATAAATCTTCAAACAGATTATCTATTTAAAATTTAATGTAGGGAAGGTACTGAAATGTAAATTTTCTGAGAATTTTTAGAAATGCCGCCAATTAAGTACATAATATAAAAATTATTTTTTTTTAAAAAAGCTTATAATATCAAATTTGTAAAATTTGTTGCAAAGCATATTGATTCATGATGTGCTTCCATTTTTAAAACAAATATGAACTTACAAACCACACTTGGAAAGAAAATTTAAAGAGGAATCGAAATGTATAGAAACGGAACGTTATTTAAAATAAAGACGTTGTACACCAGAAATTATTTGGCAAATATATCAGATTTTGGTGACTTGTTAAGCACATTTTATTTTTCATGATAGACATGTAAACAACACTTTCATGCCCACCCTGTATATTAGTCCGTAATAGAGTGATGAGGCAATTTTTTGCATTTTATACAAATAATGATTGACATTACTTTTAATAGTAATGCCTACATTGTTTAATAAAGGTTTTTAATTTGTTAAAATAATGTTTGTGAATAAAATCTTAATTTAAAAGTCTGAGTGTAATTTTATGCTTATAAATACATAGCGCATTCAAAACATATTTCAGATGCCAGTCTGGATGTAAATCAAAATTCTCAAACCAAACATAAGCAATCGCATATTAGAAATTAAATGGGGCAGAAAGTAACAGTAACTTTAGTAATCAAATAGAATAAATACTTAGACCGAATATTTGAGACGACTTTCATTGCACAATAATATTTACTTGGAGATAAAGCTGACAGCCTTAAGGCAAGGAACGTAGACGAAAGGGGGGGGGGGGTAAGGGAGGCCGTGACTCCTCCTGTTTAGTGCCGGGCCCCACTTAATGGCCCACTCTATACAATTTTAAAAAAATCTATAAACGTTCGTATTTCCGTAAATGAATTAAGCGTAGGTACTTTTTAAATCTCTTACGAAATTTATTACGGAAAAACAGACGCTGCACAGGTGCAAGAAGAACCTCAAAATAAATCTATTACGAGAAATCTTAATCTACTACGAAATCTTAACGAAATTTAGTATGAAAAAATAGACGCTGATGGAAACACTGGGCCCTCTGGCGTCAGCCCAGTAGTCAGTTCGCATTATCCGCAGTGCGCAGTAACCATAGCGTAGTTATAAGCATCGGGGTGCACCGGAATGGATTTCATGATTCATTGACACTTCATGCATGGGCATGCGTGTAAGTAAGTTTTTGTCACGCAAGGCCTTTAATTTTCCGTCAATGGCTTGTGGCTGTACTTGTGAATCTTATGATACAAACGGCGCGGGTTCGATTGCCGTCAGTGCCCAAAGTATTTATTTTTTTAGGATGTTTGTTTTTTTTTAAATTCTTGATTTTGGGTATGACTTGGGTTAGTTTTGGTTAGTTTTGCTTGGTTGCGCCCCGGAGCGAGCTGTTATCTATTGCTCTAATTAAAAAAAAAACAGTATTAAATTTGTGCCTATGAGTAAGGTGCTTGTCCAGAAAAATCTAGAATTTGATTGATTTGTTTCATTTAGGCGTATCTTTTAACGACTCTTATGTAAAAATTGGACGTGGCACTTCTAGGATTGACTTACGGCGGCGCCTGCGGCAAGCTATTTCGCCGACTGCCCTGAATTTAGGATTTAGGTGTGCCCCAACTGGTCCCTCCAAAAAAAAATTCTGCCTACGTCCCTGCCTAAGGCTTCTCTAACTACAAGAAAATTGTAAATCTAATAGTTTATCAAGGTCGTCATATAATTTTAATTTTAAAAGATCGAAGACTAAGGAACAACTTAAAGTTCAGGTTCGAAATGCGAATACTAAACGTCCCATTAAACATCGAACAGCGCGAACCTATAAAAGGTTGTTGAAAATATTTATATTTTTTTCTAATATGTGAATAGCAAAATTAAAATATAAAAATCCAACATATTAGTTTTAAAAAAATCGAAAGCGAGAAAGTAGGCCTGTCAGTTTTTTAAATCTAGATGAGAGCATGCTATAGTCTATTTAGAAATGTTTGACAACAGCAACCTCAATTATACTGCACAGAACAGGTGCAAATACCATAACACGCCATATACCATAGGCGTAATCAAAAATTATCTACCTTTCCTAATATTTGAGCATAAAAGAGTCATTTGTGCCCAAATATTAGCATAATATTTTTATAGCACTTAATTACTTTATTGTTTCAGAGATAAAGTAATCTGGGTAGCTATAAGTATAAGATTTATATAAAAGCAACTACATTTAGTCTTGTGTGTTCGACTTGCTACAACCATCGAGCATTAACAATAGACTAGAAGGTTTACTCTAAGCCCCGCCTCCAGCATTTCCCTCCTTGCCCAGTCGCGGAACCTGATGACATACTGGTTAACAGCTCAGGCCTCGTTCCACGTTTCACCTCGTCTGGCATAAATTCTGGCGTCTCGCCTTTGTAAGCACTACATCAAAGGTGCCGACAGAGAGTGGACCTTCTAGTCTCTTGTTAATGTTCGGTGCTACAACTGCATTTTTGAAAAATGGTGAAAAATTCTGCGACCAACACAAAATGACCAGCTTTAATTTTTTTAGTACACCGTATGGTTAACTTTCCTCTCAGCAGAGAAATATTTAACAATGAAAAGGGGATAATTAAGAATATAGCGAAAGTTAATAGTTTCAATACTAACTTAATAAATAGACTAATTAATAGGCATTTGGTTAGAAAGTCCATTCGTGCTTCCACTTCTTTCGCCAATCAGGTAGAAAATACAAAATATGTCTCGATATCATATAATCCTCAATATACTAGGGGACTCCAAAAAGTCTTTAAGGAAGTAGGTTTAAAATTAGTATAAAAAACTCAGTATAACATTAAGAACTTATTAGGTGGTCCAAAGGACAAAATTTAAATATTAGAAAGAAGTGGAATATATGAAATTGGATGCATGGGTTGTAACCAAAAATATGTTGGGCTAACTAGAAGATCTATACAAACGAGATTCAAGGAACACATAGCTCATTTAAAGAATGATAGAACAGAAAAATCAAGTATTACCGAGCATGCTTTTGATAATAATCATAGAATAACAATTACAAATTTAAAATTAATTTATAATATAACTGATAGGAGATTATTAGACGCATATGAAAGTATGGAAATTATTAAATGTAAGAATAATTTAAATAGAGGGCCTATTCCGTATAGTCCATTGTATTGGTTGATCGAGCGTGACTAAGGGGATTTCAGGATTGGTTTCTTTGCTTCCGCTTGATTAAGCAAACAGAGAGTTAGGAAGATTTTAAATTTAGTTTTAATCAGCTCATGATGATGCTAACATGGTTAGCGAAACGCGCGTCGAGTGCTATAATTATGTTTCGGTATTTTGGATAAAACTCCGTTTTCAATATGATATAATTAGTCAAGGAGACGATCAGTCCAGCAGGGCTTTTGTCTCTCACCTATTTGGCTCAACCATAGAAAAAGGTTATAGGGGGATGATAGAATGGAAAGTCCTTAACTACCAAATAAATTAACAAAGAGTGCCATCTACTATCATGGAAACATGCATTTTAGCTTCTTTTCAAAAGAGAACTGGATGATCAGCACGAATTTGAGCGTTGAAATTTCTCCAAAAGATGGCACTTCAATATTTTGAGCGCGAATATTTAAATTTGGCCATTGTTTAAATTGTATTTTAGAGTGAACAATTTAACTGAGAAGAAGCTACGCATCATCAAAGTAAGTGATTTATTTCACTTCTTAAAGGATGTATTCAAGTATTTCATGTTAGCTTTCTGCTTTTCGCATCTGACCTCACTTGTTCTGATAGGTTGGTTTAAACTGTATGACTAACAAGAAAGGTGAATCACAAATTCGCTATTTAAGGATGTGTATAGTTTAAATTAACCAAGAAAGGTGATGTAAGACTGGCATGGAATAATGTCCTGAGAACATTTCCAAAAATGTGCCAAAATGAAACACGCTGATGACGCGTGAAATTCCTCTTATTTAAATTATTGTACTCTAAAACTATTGGAAGTAAATATTTTACAGTATTTTGTAAATTTTACGAATATTTACATTACAAAAAAACAAAAATAGTATATTGTGTAACTAGCAGGAAAAGCTAAACATTCCTGGACGACTGTGGTAAAACAGGAGTCCAGGAATGTGCTTTTCCTACGAGTTGCACATACTATTTTTTATCCGAGCGGAATTAATTATAATACGTACCTATAAAAATAGAGCCAATTATTACTCTAAATAAAAACGGTGTTTTAAATTTAAACTCAACATAATATCAAGTTTTGAATCGAGCGAGTTTGAAGTTTGTCACGTAACTACGGAAACTACAGCGAAATGTTACTTTTGTTCAATGTCAGATCTGATAAACAAGGCGTTTGAATATGACGGAAATGTTATATTCCCGTCCTAGAACGTATCTCAATAATAGGAATATTGGAAGGCAGATCGTTGGATCAGGCGAGGTGGACCAGTTAAGTGGCCAGACAGGTCACTAGACTTTTTTTTATGGGGGCATGTTAAAGAAGAAGTCTATAAAGAGATTCCAACAACAGTGGGAGGTATGAAGACGAGAATAAGAAACCGTTTTCGCAATATTTCAGAACATATTTTGAGAAATGTGAAACTTTCATTTATGGATAGACTTGAAATATGCCTTCAGCAAAATGATGATTTATTTGAACACGTTATTTGATTCTTTTTTGTTTGTTTTTGTATTATTAAATTAGATTTATAAGTAAGTACACTCCTGTTTTTGCTTAAATAATTTTCTTACACTGTTAGTAGCACTGATAATTGATTATCTTTGTTTGAAACTGCTTTATTAATTTACTTTTCGTTTCCTAAAAACAATAATTTCCTGTTTGTTGAAATATTTATTTTTTTATGGTAGTGGCGCACACACTAAAAGAAGGTCCTATGGCGCTCGACGAGCGGTGTGTGTGCGAAGATGTTGATTGATACGGTTCTTGAAGAGTTGTAGGTTGTAATTAGGGGAAACAGATGTCCTGGGAGTGAGTCCACAGTGATGCAGTGCGCCAGACAAAGGAGTTCTTTTAAAGTGATGTTCTAGATGTTTTCAGTTGTACGACGAACTGGTGCGGTCTTACCGTCTGTCGTGACTGTCTGACAGGTATTGCCAGGGGCGGGATGAGGCGGGCCAAATCCTGGGAACATCTGCCGTGAAAGTATCTGTAAAACAGGGATATCTCGGCCACATGTCTGCGGTGTTCCAGACTATAGAGATTCCGGATCAACTCCGGGTCACCGACCAGACGCATGAATGGAATCCAGAAGCTTTAGGGTGTGCTTTGGTGCGGCACCCCAGATGTGTGAGCAATATTCTAAGCATGGTCTTATTTGCGCTTTGTAGAGCAAGAGCAACTGCTGCGGTGTATACAATTGTTTGTAAATAGCGCACCAAGCTTCTGTGAGGCTGATTTTGCGATGTTGGCAACGCGGTAATGCCATGACATAATTTGCTGTTGACCGAGAAACCCAGCAGTCGATTGACGAGGAGGAGGAATGGTCGATCTTGTCACAATGATGTCAGGGCCCGCCGTATTGTCCCTCTTGATAAACGTATAT
>JAEQML010076758.1:0-13205 GCA_016904865.1 Pissodes strobi
AAGATCAACAGGCTTATCATAACATTTTTTTAAAATTATATTTCAATTACGTTGGATAAAGCTGAATTGGATCTTCTAAACAAGGGTCTGAATTTTGCATTGCCTCCACCAAAGGATAACTTACTTGATATTGTAGGTAATATAGAAAGCTCTATTCAACATCTTCCTGACTCTACTAAAGGATTTGTTAGAGAAGCATGCAGAAATCAGATCTCAAAAAATGTAATTAATAATAATGTTAACTCTCGACCTGGAAAAGGAAAAAGTTTAATCAAGAGGTTGAAGGAGAAAGACGTTTTCTACCTAAAAGTTGACAAAGGTTGTTATATTAGACAAAAGCGAATATTTTCAACGGGTTGATAATTTAATAGAATCCGGGCCCTATAACAGAATCTCAAGGAATCTATTATCTAAGATGGTAACACAAGTTAAAAACACCTTGAAGAAATGTAACACCCTTATTTCTGATCAAATTAGATACAAATTATCTGTAAGTAATCCGGCTATGCCGAGACTATATTGTCTTCCCAAGATTCATAAACCTGGGAAGGCAATGCGTCCCATAGTCTCGGCAATAGGATCGCCAACTTATAATATATCCAAGTGGCTAGCAAACCAGTTTGAAAATTTACCTATAAAACAACAGAATTCAGGAGTACTAAATTCCTTTGATTTCATAAACAAAATTAAAGACACGATTCTTAATGAAGGTGAAATTTTAATCTCGTTTGATGTTAGCTCATTGTTCCCTAGTGTACCAATCCCACAGACCTTGCAATACCTTGGTGAATTACTTGAGATGAATAGTTGTGATAACGACATCAAACAAGAATATTTAACTTTAACCAAACTCTGCATGGATCAATACAAAAATAACTATTACCAACAACTTGAAGGCACGGCAATGGGCAACTGTTTGTCGCCATTCTTAGCTAATCTTTTTATGAGTAAATTTGAAAATGAAATCAGTCAGGAGTTCGAATATTTTCCAAGGGTATGGTACAGGTATGTGGATGACATTTTCGCGATTTTCGACACAAAAACCGCTAATGTTGAAGATTTTGTAACAAAACTAAACAACCGTTTTCCCACCATTAAATTTACTTATGAAGTCGAGAACAATGGCCAGCTACCATTTTTGGATACTTCAGTGATTAGGAACGATAATAACACACTAGAATTTGATATTTATAGAAAAAATACTGCCACTAACCGATAAATTCCTAATGACTCCCTTCACTGCGACCAACACAAAATGGCCAGCTTTCATTTTTTAGTACACCGTTTGGTTAACTTTCCTCTTAGCAGAGAAAGATTTAATAATGAAAAGGAAACTATTAGGAATATAGCGAAAGTTAATGGTTTTAATACTAACTTAATAAATAAAGTAATTAATAGGCATTTGTTTAGAAAGACCATTCGTGATTCCACTTCTTTCGTTAATCAGGATGAAAATACAAAATACGTTTCGATACCATATAATCCTCAGTATACTAGAGGACTCCAAAGAGTTTTTAAGGAAGTAGGTTTAAAATTAGTATACCAGACTCAGTTTAACATTAAGAAAGTATTAGGTGGTCCAAAAGACAAAATTGAAACATTAGAAAGAAGTGGAATATATGAAATTGGATGTATGGATTGTAACCAAAAATATGTTGGGCAAACTAGAAGATCTATACAGACGAGATTCAAAGAACATATAGCTCATTTAAAGTATGGTAGAACAGAAAAATCAAGTGTTGCCGAGCATGCTTTTGATAATAATCATAGAATAACAATTAAAAATTTAAAATTAATTCATAATATAACTGATAGGAGATTGCTAGACGCATATGAAAGTATGGAAATTATTAAATGTAAGAATAGTTTAAATAGAGATAGAGGGCCTATTCCGTATAGTCCATTGTATTGGTTGATCAAGCGTGACTGGCGGGATCCCAGGATTGGTTCTTTTTAGTTCCGCTTGATTAAGCAAACAGTAGTATAAAAGGGAGTTAGGTAGATTTTAATTTTAGTTTTAATCATCTCCTGATGATGCTAACATGGTCAGCGAAACGCGCGTCGAGTGTAAATATTCTGTTTCGGTATTGTGGATAAAACTCTGTTTTAGTGCATGTTGCCGAAGGTTCCAAACCCCAACGTAGAAATGATAAAAGCTTTAGAAGTTACTGGTTTTAGATATAAACGCAGAAATGAAACTGCAACGCATCGAGTGAAATGGGAAGATCTACACTCTGCTTTCGAATCAAGAATAAGGACTGGTGTTATAACAAATATTCGTCATACGGATGCCAGATCGTTTTTGGAAGACTGTGCTGCTCTATTCAAAAGAAAGACCCAGAACGCTTTAAAGAAGAATGGTCTGTTAAAAGTGAATGCTGAGCTTTGTGGAGAAATCCAAACTACCAAAGCAGATAAAATAAATAAATAAAAATAGTTAGTGAGAATAAATATTAAAATACCAGGAATGCTGCCATCTATAAAGATACAGATTTGAATGAGTGGTTCCGAGAAAAGATTTAAAATCCATCGCTAGCTGAGTTGGACGAATTTTAAGAGAAAGACAGCAACTGGGTTAGTTTGGGTTAGCTCAGTAGAGTAATTAATTTAACGATAAATATTAATAAGTTTAATCCACTTAAGGCAGGTAGTTATATATATATATATATATATATATATAGAAAAGCTTGTACTAATGCTTAGAATATTGATGAAATCTATTTTGGGTGGGCAATAGTTTCCGCTTTGTATGCTGATAAAACAATTACAGTTTACCATCATCATAACCGTTGTTGACGCATATGTGTTGAATCTAATAGTCATTCAATTTCCTATGACTTTATGACAAGTTCCTAGATTTGAAAAGCGAAACAATTTATCGTTTATTAGAAAAAAATAATTGTAATGTAATACCAGCACACTTAACCACGAACAAGCAGGGCAAGCATGTAAACATTTTGATGATACAAGATAATTATTATTGTGAGGAAGATAAAGATGAAACTGCATTACTTTCTCCAAAACAGCATTTTGTATCGATTAAGAGTCTGTCACGTTTATTAACATAACAAATTAACAAGAAACACGGAAAAAATATTTTGTGATCTTTGTCTTCATTACTTATTTTTTTCAGAGGAAAGGTTTAGCCATCAACTCAAAGATTACATAAAATTAGATAGCGGTCCAGTTCCTTGAATTCGAACAGACGATAAAAAATGGTTCGAATTTAAAGATTTTAAATTTAAAGAAAAGATCCGCTTTATAATTTACGCAGATACTGAGTGTTTGTTGGTTCCCGTAGAAGATGACGAAAGTAAAAATACCCAAAAATATCAAAAGCATGTCCCTTTCTGCATTGGCTATTATGTTAAATGTTTATTATGATGATAGCCTCTCATATTATAAATCCATGCGGGGCCCGATTGTATGCAATGGCTTGTAAAAGGACTTTTTGAGTTTGCAGCAGATGTAGAAACTGTTTTCTTATGTTCTTTGCCTATAGATCGGCTATCTTCGGAACAAGAAACAAAATTTATTTATGCAACATATTTGTGAAAAATCGTTTAAGTCTGAAGATAAAAAGGTAGGGATCACTGTCTCTGTAAGATTATTCTGATCTATATATGAAGACAGACATTTTATTGCTCGCTGAAGTTATTGAGCAGTTTAGAAACACATCTTAAAACATATGGTATAGATCTTGCTCATGCCTATACTTTAGCGGGATATGCTTGGCAATGCATGCTAATGTTTGCATTCCTCTTAAAATTTTAATGGGGTTATTTTGAGACTATAGAAAAATTATATTAAACGCAAAACAGGAGCTAATACTTATGCGAGATAACACTGACAATAATGCTATTATAACTACCGATCCAAATGAATTACCAAAAATTACTCTTCAAAAACTAACTTGGAATATACCACATATTTCAGTAGCTATCCCTCAAGAATTGTCATTCAAAGGCTGAGGTAGGCCCACTTTCTCACAATCGGCACAGAGGAATGTATTTACTATTTACTTGCCGATATTGTGACTTTCTTGAGGTTATAGTGCAAAAAATTAAATCACAGCAGCATATGTCGCATACGTCAGCGGTATATTTATCATTAACTATTAGATTATACAAATAACTTCTCTCAGAGGACTGTGCAAAATATTAACTTAAATACATGATTATAAATCGCCCGACAATTCTAAAAAAGCGACCGAAAGATGTCAAAAATAATAATTATTGTTCGTTCCGCCGTTACCCAGGAAACAATTGCAGCGTCCTGGATACTCAAAACTGTAGCCTGCTAAATTAACTTAAAATAGACTTTATGGCGGCATTTCTTTTCAGGGAAAGTATTATGATTATGTTTATACAGTTTGCTTTTCACCGAACATAACCGCCGCCCTTGAAATGACTGAGTCTGTAGAAGGAATTTCAATAATTAATAGTCACTAAACGCACGGGAGGAAGCAAAGGTCACTTAATCACGGGTTTAGGAATCTACTTCGGAGCCTATCGGAAGCGTACACACTTTCGCGATACTTCGTTTGATTAAGCCTCCTTTAGTTTTTACACTCACTACCTGCACTACGTTGTCCAGCCCAGGATGTACGGCAGTGATTTTTCCCATTCTCCAGGATTGAGAAGGTAAACCATCTTCTTTCAGTAGCACTAGGATACCAAGAAGTTCACCGGAATTAACCTGCGACTTCCATTTAAATCGTTGGTGCAATGTATGCAAATAATCCGAAGACCAGCGAGCCCAAAAGTGTTGCGTCATCTTCTGGATATGAACGTAACGACCAAGACGATTGACAGGAATCTGGGTTACATCGGTTTCTGGAACGGCATTCAGGGGACGGCCAATAAGGAAATGCCCCGGCGTTAGAGCATCAAAATCATTGGGGTCATCTGATAATTGCACCAATGGCCGAGAATTTAAAACCGCTTCGATTTGTGTAACAAGGGTATAAAACTCCTCATAAGTCAAAGGAGTGTTATTAATAACGCGTTTTAGGTGTTGTTTACATGATTTAACCACTGCCTCCCATATGCCTCCAAAATGGGGTGACCGTGAGGGAATAAAGAGCCATTGCATTTTAGTATTTTCTAAAAAGCCCTGAAACTTGCTATCATTCAATACGTCATAAATTGCCTTAAACTCATTATTGGCGCCTATAAAATTTGTTCCATTGTCGGAAACTAAGGTTTGGCAAAAACCACGACGAGCAGTAAACCGCTTAAAGGCAGCTATGAACGATTGAGTTGTGAGTTCTGTAACCAGTTCTATATGCACTTCTTTCGTGCAAAAACAAACAAAAAAGCATAAGTAACCCTTAATGTATTTTTTATTTCGAAATTTGGAATCCTTAAGTAGAAACGGACCAGCGTAATCTACACCTGTGGTAGAAAAGGGAAATGAAGGTGTCACTCTTTGATTAGGTAAATCACCCATCTGAGCCTGAAGTGGCCTTGGATTGGCCTTAAAGCATGGTATGCACTTACGTATAATACTTTTACCAAAGTTTTCCCATTTAAAGGCCAAAATCTCTGGCGCACAAAAGACAGGGTCGCATGAGCACCAGGATGGAGATTCCTTATATGTTCATAATTGATTATTAGCTTAGTGAATGCAGCGTTATGAGGCAATAGTATGGGATGTTTGTAGTTGAATTTAAGTTTGGCATGTCTTAGTCTACCTCCTACTCGTAAAATTCCGTCTTCATCTAGGAAAGGATTTAAGGTGCTTAAACGACTAGAAGGCCGAACAATTTGAATCTTCTGGATTCGCTGAATATCTTCCAAAAAATGTTCCCTTTGAATCAATTTGACAACAGCGCACAGAGTCTGATTAAATTCGGCTGGTTGAATACGACCGGTTTTTCTTAAAGCTTTGGGTATTTTGCAATTTTTAGTAAAACGGTAACAGTATGATATAACATTTATAAGTTTTGTGAAGCTTGAACATTTGGCTATAATCTTATTTAAAACCTGAGATGATATATTTGAAATTAAGCATAATTGCTCTGAATTAAATTCGGGAATTTCCGTGTGATTATCGTTATTCACTTTACGTGCAAAACTACTAATATGGTTGCCAGTAGGCCAGGTACGACTAGGTTTTGACAGGAAACGAGGACCATGCCACCAGAGTTCACTATTTTTTAAGTCATGAGGACTAACTCCTCTGGAAATCAGATCCGCAGGGTTCTGAGATGATGGAATATGATACCATTTATCAGTGTCCGATAATTGCTGTATCTTAGCTACTCGATTGCAAACAAATGTTTTTAAATTACGCGGCTCTAAGCATAACCATGAGAGTACAATCGAGGAATCTGTCCAATAAAATAAATCAGTAACCTTGATATCTAACGTTTCTAAAATTTTCTTCATGAGTTTAGCCAGTAAAAGTGCGCCGCAAAGTTCTAACCGTGGTAGTGAAACTGCCTTTAAAGGCGCAACACGAGATTTGGCCCAAAGAATTTTACTAGCTGTCTTGCCATTGTTGTTTTTCGAGCAAACGTATATACATGCACCATAGGCAGATACAGAAGTGTCAGAAAAACCATGGATTTGAATTTTGTTGGAGTTTTTAAGAATAACTTGTCGAGAAATTTTTATGGTGCTTTCAGAACAAAGTTGCATACTAAAATCTGTCCATTTCTGGCAGACTTCCTTTGGTACGGGTTCATCCCAAGATATTTTCAATAGCCATAATCTTTGAAGGATGCATTTGGCTTGGATTATCATAGGACCCAACAATCCCAGAGGATCAAATATTTGGGAAATATCCGACAACATGGATCGTTTAGTAATTATACTAGGATTAGGGTTTATGTTTGAGTTATAAACTAATTCATCAGACTGTGGTTTCCATAATATGCCCAATGTTTTAGAACTTTGGGCATCGTTAATGGAAAACTCAATAGAATTTTCCCCATCTAAATTAGTAAGTAAAAATCATTTGCGGCAAATTTTCGCAAGTCAAAGCCATACTCTTTAAATATCTTGATAAGGTTATTTCGAATATTCAAAATGCTTTCTAATGAATGGGTTCCCGAAATCACGTCATTCACATAAATATCATTGGCTATAATATGGCTTTCTGTAGGATATTCAACCTGTTTGTCTAACGAGATTTGTTTGAGACAACGTGTGGCCAAAAAAGATGCACTGGCTGTACCATACGTTATGGTATTTAATTTAAAATGACAAAGTTCAGAATCGGGGTTATCACGCCAGACAATTCTTTGCATATTATGTTGGTTGGGATCTATCAACACCTGACGATACATCTTTGCAATATCTCCTGTCAACATGTAATCATGCTGACGAAATCGAATGAGGATGGAGACCAAATCACTTTGAACGTTTGGGCCAATCTTTAAAGAATCGTTAAGAGATATACCAGATGAAGATTTGGCGGAGGCGTCAAAGACGACTCTCAATTTAGTGGTAAGACTGTCATGTTTTTCCACTGCATGATGCGGCATATAATAAATTGGAGAATCAACATGTTTGTTAGGGTCAATTTTTGTCATATGGCCTAAATTAATATATTCATGCATAAAAGCCTCGATAAAAGCAGAATAAGCAATTTTAAAAACTGGATTTTTTGTCAATTTGCGTTCAATAGACAAAAATCTTTTTACGGCAGTTTCTCGGGAGTCACCAAGGTTGTCAATACTGGACTTAGTGGGTAAACTGACCTGAAATCTACCTGAGCTATCTCGAGTATATGTTTTTGTGAAATTAATTTCACTTTCAAGTTCTTCTGTAGAAAATTTTGTGGACAAGTCAGGGGTTTCTTCAATTTTCCAAAACCTTTCGAGGCTGTCATATAAATCATGATTGTTTGTATTTAAGCAACAATTTGTTTGAAGAGGTTTAGAACAAGGTAGGGGACCAGAAATTAACCAACCTAATTTACTGACTTGTAAGGTAGGTTTATTCCTTCATAAGTTTATCTGCTCAGATTTTAATAAATCATAAAAAAGACTAGCACCTATTAATATGTCTATTTCTGAAGGCTCGAAAAAGGTGGGATCAGCAAGATGAATATCGTTAGGTATGACAATTTCAGAGGTACTTAAAGGTTTATGTGGCAATATTTCAGTTATTTTGTCAATTACTAAAGCTGACAACTGGAAATCATGTATATTATTGTTAGAAGTTATCGAAAGATTAAGACGCTTATTGATATAAGTTGTTCCTTGATTAATTCCGCAGACAGGAATATTTATTTTATCAAAGGTGAGACTTAATTTTTCAAATAAAGTCTTAGATATGAAGTTGGACTGTGATCCACTGTCCAATAAAGCCTTGCACATGATAGGGTTTTGGTGTTTGTTGTATACCTTGACTAAGGCTGTAGATAACAAAATATAAGTATTAGAGGTTAGATTGGCACACGAAAAGGTATAATTAGGCTTAGATGCTGCATCATTTGAAATATTATTAGATGTTCTAAATAATTGGTTAATAAATTGATTTGATGACGATTGAGGTATGCTATGTGATCTTGGCGCGGGCACCGGAGTACTGATCTGGCTGTCATTAGCGTATTCATTGGTTTGAGTATGTAGGTTGGTTTGCCGAGGAATGGCACCATGGGTTGCATTAGTATTATTAACTATAGGTTTAGGATCATTATTCGTCAAAGTCTGTAGATTATACGATATAGGATTTTTAAATTGAATATCATTTGTGTTAGATTGTTGCTGCAACAAAGAATGATGATTGTGATGACAAGTTTTACAAGTATATTTAGACCTGCACTTTGAATTTATATGGCCAGGGCGCAAACAATTTGTACATAGGTTTAACCGTTTTGCTTCGTTGTATCGAGATTGTGTGGGTAAATCAATAAAATGTTTGCACATATAGACAAAATGCTTTTCTTTGCAAAATGGACAAGGGCTGTTATTATTGTTACCAAATGTAGCATGAGAATATGTTTTTGTGCAAGCGAGTGTCTATTAACATAATCGGACCTGCTACTATAGGTTTTGAAATCAATTGATTCAAGCAAATGACAACGCTCTGTTAAAAAATTCACAAAATTTTGTATGGAGGGACTTTGATAATTTTTGGAGAATATTTCCCATTCTTTATGTGTTAATTGATTAAACTTAGATCAAAGTAAATAAATTAGTAAAGTATCCCAATTAGAAACCTTTTCTCCTAAATTCTCCAGTGAACGAAAATGCTTTTGAAAATTGTCTAAAAATGTACGTAAATTTTGGTGAGTTTCTTCTTTTATTATTAGCAAATTAAATATTGCTTTAATGTGCGAATGAATTATGGCCTTTTTATTTTGATATCGTTCAATTTAAAGATTCCAGGCAATAAGATAATTATCATCGGTGGCGGGTAAAGAACTAATTATTTGAGCGGCATCTCCCTTAAGAGCAGATTGAAGGTAGTTAAATTTTTGAAGGTTAGACAATGATTGATTTTTATCAATTAGAGATTTAAACGTATCATAAAACTGTGTCCATGCGTCATAAGTACCTGAAAATTCGGGAATTGAAATAGGAGGGAGTTTTGTAGCAAAAATATTTGCAACACTCTGTTCAGTGGTAACGTTTTGAATATCAGAGGATTGAGCATTTAATTTTATACGTGGTTTAGAGACTTGTAATGCCAGTCGGGCCATTGAGATAACATGAAAATATTTTTCTTCAAAATCAGCGCGATCTTCCTCTTGATTGTCGGCTTCAGGTAGGTTATGTACCAAGCAAATGTCTTCAATCGCGGTTTGTGTACGATCAAATTCATTCAATGTTGATTCAAAAGCATTTAAACGAGTTTCGATTTGAGCAACATTTTCTGGAAGACACAAGGCTTGAGGTGTAAACGAAGTCAAAAAATTTTGGAATCGCGTAATTGACGCCTTGATATGTCCACGACGCGAAATAAGAAATTTCAATTCTATTTTTGCTTTATTTAAAAGCTCTTCTGGGGTTAATTCTTGAGGCATTTTGCTATTTTACCAATTTCACTACAATAAGATATTCGACTAAATAATACACAGGCTCTTAATTAATGAAATACAAAAAAAAAACTATTATAATATTATACCCCAGACGCAAAATGAATATACACTTATTTCAAGGGTTTTTAGGCACCAAAATACAAGTTATAGCGGTTATCTTTAAAAACAACGACCTACGAATTTTAGATTCAATACTGTAATTAAATGAGGATTAGGTATGCATAAAAAATAAACCAAATAGTAAAATAGAGATATGCGGTTCATATGAGATTCAGCGAGACAGAAGTAAACAATCACCCAACTAAAACTAAGGGCTACTTAAGTATCTTATAAATAAATAACGACGTGAGAACAATAAAGACTTATGAGAACCCTTAAACCAAGTCAAAGCAAACTTCCACGGTTTTGTGTATAGGCTCGAAGCTCATTCGCTCGTCAAATTATAATATAGGTGTGGTTTAATAGTTCTGCTGATGGTTTGTTATTGGTTCAACTGGAACGTACTGACCTTGACATTGACTATCTTCTGGTTTACCATACACCAATCGGGCTTGTACCATGTATCCAGCGTCGAAGGATCATTATGAAGGGCTGAGGTAGGCCCACTTTCTCACAATCGGCACAGAGGAATGTATTTACTATTTACTTGCCGATATTGTGACTTTCTTGAGGTTATAGTGCAAAAAATTAAATCACAGCAGCATATGTCGCATACGTCAGCGGTATATTTATCGTTAACTATTAGATTATACAAATAACTTCTCTCAGAGGACTGTACAAAATATTAACTTAAATACATGATTATAAATCGCCCGACAATTCTAAAAAAGCGACCGAAAGATGTTAAAAATAATAATTATTGTTCGTTTCGCCGTTACCCAGGAAACAATTGCAGCGTCCTGGATACTCAGAACTGTAGCCTACTAAATTAATTTAAAATAGACTTTATGGCGGCATTTCTTTTCAGGGAAAGTATTATGATTATGTTTAATACAGTTTGCTTTTCACCGAACAGTCATTAACAAAAATTATTGATAAAGGGACAAATTTAATAATTGCATTTAGAATTTGGGAATTAGTTGAATATCCGGAACTGCTGAAAACATCCAGACACAATTGGCCTGTTAAGACATCAACTAGGGTTGAAACTCTTCGTCATGTTATAGTTGCGTTTCAACAAGGGAAGAGAGAATTGAAAATGACAAATATGAGTGGATTTAATGATATAAACTTGAGAAATATTAAAGTTTTCTTGAATTCTGAAAGATAACCCTATAATGATGTTCCCTTAGATATAAGTAATAATAAATTTGCTGTATTGCATGAAATATATTCCCGATCTTCTTACTATGCAAAAACTGAAGAACCTTTATTGGATCCAAGCGATTTTAAATCAAAAGCTCCCATTGCATATATAAATTGCTCACATCAAATGGAACCTTTACAAGGTGGCCCTGTACCTATGAGAGTAGAATTTGAACTAAACAAAGATTTAGAAAATGATACTTCAGCGTATTGTTTAATATTAAATGTAAAGTTTTCACTTAGAACCCACTCACTTACAACTTGTTAAACAACTTTAATTTTCGAGTTGTTCTTAATATTAATATTAATATTAAATTTATAACTTTCCACCCCCACCCCATTGCAGCACTAAATTTATTTAGCATTTGAACAAATATTTCTTAGTTGTATACAAGCATAAAGATAGAACAACTCTAAGAAATTAGGTCACGAAATAATTAAGTAATATATTCAAGGAATTAGACATTTTCATTAAAAATTTAGAATTGAAAAAGTAATAAATCTTATTCCAATAAAAACTTTGTGTTTAAAAAATTTCCCAGTTTAAAAATGTGAGATTAGTTTTGGATATTCAAGCGTTGAAAGACGAAAAAAATAAGTTTTTACCTAAAGAATTGGCTGCCTATGATGGAGAAAAAATTAGTCATTATGTTTTCAAACATTCATTTTCTTTGAGTTCTCTTTCTCCTGAAGCGCATAAGCAATGTATGTGGTTAATGAAAAATCACCACTGAATTAACTGGAAAATCGGTTATACCTCGCTACACCACTTTTCAGCAATTGTAAAAACATTGACCGAAGAAGCGCAATTTGTTTATATTGAAGGAAACGAAAAAGCCGGTTACCTAACAAAATATTCCAGCAAATCAGTAATTGAATTAGATAGAACGACCAATTTTAAATGCTTCAGCACCTAGATGTTTTTATAATTCAAAGCCACCATCTATGTGTGCGTTTTCGAATGTTTTTTATATGTACAATAATTTTTTTATGAATTCATAAAAAAACATTTTATTTCCTACTTTTTCTAATACATACATATATTCTTTTAATAAAATTTTAACATATTAAGTTTTGATACAAAGTTTACTCTATCTTTGGTTTTTAAGAACTCGCTGCAAACTTGTATACCCTTTTTACAATACTCAGAATATTGTATATAGTTCTCATACAACAATATATTTTGAGCTTCAGTGTCATTTCCCGCAAGTGCATAAAACAGCAAGCAAGCATCATCTTAATTGGACATTACTGTTTACAAAGAATGGTTCAGCTAACTACACTATCCTACGAGGTAGGGTTTCTGCAAGCTAGACGAGTTGATTACTCGCTAGCCACCCCACACTCGCTCTGCACGCAGGCAGACAGCTTACGCTAGTTTAACCTAATAACATTTATGTATTCACATTATTTAGGCATTGCCTTTCAATGGTATTTAAAAAATATTCGTCGCTCTACAAGTGCTAGTGCATGAAATCTATGATTGACTAAAAACTTAACTATTGCGGAATTGAATCCAGGAAAACTGTATGAAAAAACCTGGTTTTATATGAACAATACAACATTTACTATTTACATGTATGTACAATGAGATGTGGCATGGTATTAGGCGCACAGAAGGTGCTTTTGTATATATATACCAACCACACGTTATAGGCTCCACCCACTACGCAGTGGGTGGGGCGACATAAAAGAACCGAGGTTCTTTTACATCGAGAATTATTTGATGCTATACAAAACATATTTACAGTATTTTTAACAATAATATCGGTATAAATTATGAAATTTTCTCATTGAACGTTGGGATTTATAACTATTTAAAAATCGTAGTTTTCTATTTCATTTGTATAGAAGTTGAAGGTGGTTTGAAAGATAGCCTTCTTATCCCCTTGGCAGGAGATAAG
>JAEQML010076759.1:0-13203 GCA_016904865.1 Pissodes strobi
ATGAGGCCATATCCTTTAACGGCATTAGATAACAAAAAAAGAATTTAGAACTGGGCTCGCCAATTCGTTGCAGAAAAATGGAAAATACCGTAAATATAATCAAAGCTGTTTGTGTTTTACACAATTTTGTCCGAAAACGAGAAGGTTCTCAGTATACAGCATCTTTTGCTGAACCAACAAGAACACCAAATAGGCCCCAAAATAATACTCCGTTGCACGAAGAAGTTATTCATTTACAACCAACGTCAGGTCCATCGACACTGCGAAAATATTTGACCAATTATTTTATAAAACCACGTAATGTTCTGTCTTGGCAAAATAATTACTGCCAATAGTATCCCTGTTCTTTCATTGCAAACATTTTTGTTAAAGTGCTTCGATCTGTATACTAAAAATTAATAAAATTGATGTTACATACCTGATAAGTTCGTTTTCTTCGAAATTTCACTCCATGCCTTTTCAGTTATGTCTTTTCTAGAATAGTCCGATAATTTAAAATTATACAAGCATGGAAATCTTTCTACTTCAGTAGTGATTTTATTTTATTTTATTTTATCTCGTTCAGCGGCCATTTTCACTGATAATTATGCCAAAAACGCTGCTATGACACGCGACAAGTGTTGACAAGCAACATGTAACCCAGTTGTTGTATCGCTTCCATGTCGTACTGCGTGGTGTAGAGTCGCTGATTCAAATACACGGCGGCGACTTCCGAGCGACATATCGTTCGCATGTTGTGTAGCCTCGTGAGGATAGGGCCTTAACTAACACCTATGCCTAAAAGTATATGAGTCATTAATAAACAACTGGTAAAGTCTGAAGTGAACAAGGGCACAGGCCCGCTCATCTGAAGATAGTAAAGTCTGGAGTCACCAGGGGCTCAGGCCCGCTTTACTGGAGATCCCTACACAGAATACAATCCCCTCCGGGAGAGGGGCGCACTGGCAAATTGGCCTTTGAGGACCAGAGCCATATAAAAGAAACAACAACAACAAGTTTATGGAACTTCAAAACTTTAGGAGGCGGACTAGTTTAGAAACTAACGTAAGTGTAAAAATATAAATTGCATTAAAATTTCTAATGCAACGGATTCACATGGCAATACCGCGGCGTATGTGGCTAGCTTTAAAACGCCTAATCTCGGTAGCATACGAAAACAGGTAATTTCGCTAGAGGTAAAGATATTGTTAATTCCAACAGCCAAAGCGAAAAATAAATAAAACCACCACAAATTTAAATAATTTTTATAATAATACATCAATTTCTTTATATCAATCTACACAGCATGTTACATCCATACGCACATCAAAATAATGCAAAAATAATAGTCTAATTGCAAAGAATTTTAAAACGTATCCAACAAAAAAAAACGCCTTAAAATAGTCACATTTTAAGTACGAGTTTTCAGCTACACTTTAAGTAACAATGTATATTATAATATTTTCTTTTAGTATTTGCTGGTTGCTGCTTAACATGAAGCATAGCTAAACGACTGATTAGGGAAGTGATGTTTACATTATTCGCATATCTCAACTAAACACTGCCAAAATCTTAAACCACACTTGGTGTATCGCATAGTTGGTATGTATATTAAATAAACATTTACAATTTACTACCAGTAGAAACACTAATCTTGTTTTCTCCAAAACTCGCACTAAAAATCCATGTGGGACAGACATGAGGATTGAACAATTGGGTATTATGTGCGATGGATATTAAACGAAACTGATTACAAACATCTTTTTGACAGTGTTCTTTCTACTCGCAGAACCTCGATGGACAACATCTTATTAAGTACGATTGACAAGAATAAAACACAAAAAAATGCTAAAACGGAATGCCATTTTGTGTACGGACAAATGCACGCGGCTCCACCTAGCTCGATCTTTCCCAAAAATACTGACAAAATACAAACGAAACACAACGAAACCATCATACGAGGCTAGAACGTATAAAATATACAATTTTTTTTATTTGTGAACTAACGCCTAGGGATTTCATTATTATTAAATACATTTAAGGTAGTATGCGTGTGATATTTTTTTTATAAGTAGTAATGGAAAAATGCGAAGGCTACACAATTATGCGCGAATGGTAGATTATTATAATATTTTCATGTAAAAAATGTCTAGGTTTCACTCTTATTGTGTTTATTATCGACTTTGGTCTAACAACTGACTGTTCCCAGACGTCTTAAAAATTGGGTTAACTTAAAATATTTTCCTGTTTTTATCTTAGTTGCCAATCATGTACATTAAATATACGTCTGTAGCATAACAAGTGGAAAATGCATGAAGAATAGGAAAATCATGGAATAGCTGTAAACTTAACGACAAAAACAGGAAAACATTCCCTCAACATCCCCTAAAATCATTCTACCAACATGGCCTAAATATTTGGAAAAGCCTCAATCGTTTCCAAAAGCCTCAAACCTATCTACTCCGCTCTCCCGACATTTTATATATATTTGTTTCATTTCAAGAGACTAAAAAAAAACATAAATAAAGACAAAAAATATACTTCTAAGCGACAGATTTGTTTCTTCTAAAAGATTCACAGAATTCATTCGCTCCCAAAACCCCCTACAGGATTTTGCCACATTTATTCCTCATTTGATATTCACGCGATTCCATTCATTAAGAGCATACTTTACGATAAGTAAGATTTGTAGGTAGAGCCTACAGCGGGCCTTTTAAAAGGATGATGACAATTTTTTTTTGATTATCCGTCTTTAAAATGTAAGAATATAAATATAAAACAAAGCAGTTCTATTATACAACCAAACATTTGGTACCTCTGGTATCTACATCGACACATTTATTTTTCAATTACGTGGTCTTCTGTAGTTTGGCGCCAAATAAGTAAACGCAAGTAATAGTAACAAAGAAATAGGTAAAAATTAATGTTAGCTCGCAGACCACAGGGGGATTATAAACTGACAAATTTGAACCCACCCACTAGATGCCGGCAGTAGGCCCACCGTTTATTAAGAGACTAAAAACAGAGTTACGGCTAATTATAATATTAATAATAATACATTATGTACCGGAGCTCACGTGAGCTCCCATGCACGTATGGGCGCGGGCTGGGCGTTCCGACTCCCGAACCGACATTCGAAAAGTGTATTATTAAACAATTCCGACAGCTGTCAAACGAAGGGAATCAACTACCAAAAGTCAAACTAATCAGTCTCCAGATCTACTATTTTTTTTTAAATACTGACTTGACAGCCTGTCAAAAAAAATGAGAGCTTGTTAAAAAATATGCCGTGTGTCAGATTCGAGGATCGATACCTTCGCGCTTTGTGAGTCCCGTAATGTGTGGTGGTGTGAATTGAAATGAGGCCCGCGCCCCGCACTACTACAACACAGCACTCGACAGTTCGGTATTTTGTGGTGACCCCCTACGAAAGGGCCCGGGAGGCGCCTTAAGATTATGACACGTCCTGGTCCTCGACGTCTTGGAGCTGCTCTTTAGGTTCTGCTTCACCTGAAAAATATATTTAATTAAAATCAAATTCTAACTAAAAAGCAAGAACAAACATTTGCTTTTCGAAACGAAATCAAAAGCCTTTTGAACGAATTAAACGCTCTACAACCAAACTCCTTTAAAATGCATGGGACACTTGCAACCCTTGCAAAAAGATGTAATATATATATATATAGGCAAGACAGGATTTCCATCTGGCTTTATTTAAAACAATAATAAAGGATATGTTAAGTTATTGTAACAAATGATTCTTGGATATTATCGAAAATATAACAAAGACGAGAATTCACTGTTTTCAGAATAACAAAAGATGCTTTGCTCATCATCAGTTTGGGTTTTAAGTGGCAAATAACAGACAACTCATATTCTACGAGTTGTACCTAGGATTTAATGATGGAAAGATGGCTACAGAACTGCCTGTGATCTTATAAAAGCTTTTAGTCACAGGAGGATACTACTGCGGAATATTGAATCCTATCGCTTCTGGATACAATTTTGAATTGGTTTAGTTTATCAAGTTATTTTTAATATATTGTAAATCAGTGATAAAGTAATGACATTGCTAAATACACTCGTCTAACATTCAAAAGATCCGACAAGCCTTACCATTAATTTTAACATCTGGAACTTTAAATTCCAAATAATGTAATTTAAATGATTTTTCTATTTTTAAATTAATTATCTTCAGATCGCTATATTCATGTTCTTAAGATAAAACATAAGGTTCTGGTTAGTGTTGTAAATACTCAGATGATTGTGATACTCGAGTCATTCAAATTCGAATGAAAGTAATACTCGTATTTATTCATTCGAATTAATACTCGGACTTCATTATTTTCTTTCCTTTCAGTCACATCATGAAAGACGAGGAAGGGTGTGAATGAGTGAAATATGGAAAATAATATTCGAATTAATCCTCGAATTTAAGGAGAAATAGATTATCGCCTAAACATCTCAATATGATATTATTTTTGAACAGTTGCATTTAAATTTTCACCTATTTTGAAAGTTTTTAAACCAATGAATATACAAGTATAAATTATTTTTTCTACTTGTGTGCGGAAAAGTTCTTTTCCGTACTCAATTTAGTTTAGAAAGTGCCACTTTTCCGCACTAGTGCGGAAAAGTACTTTTCCGCACTACTTTTCCGCACTAGCGCGGAAAAGTAAAAATATCAAATTAAATATCAAATTTGTCACACAGTAACTTCTATATTGATAATACCAAATTTAGGGGAACACGTCATGTTCGTTATAACAAAGCGGAAAACTAATTATAATTATTAAAGATTTATTATACAAAAGAAATATAGCTACAAATTTGGGACACCCAGTATCATAAATATCAATAACTGCTATTAAATTGTTATTGTTTTATGCTTTTTAAATAAAATCTTGTCTAAAAAATCTATGTTTCTCAAGCGAATAAAAATAACTATTCTATTTGCCCAAATAAAACAAAATAGACGGTTCAATTTTTGATTTAGGTGCTTGTAGAAAAAATTTTGTTCCTAACTCATGCGGAAAGTCTCTTTTCCTCACTCGACTGCTTGCCGAACTCCGCTGCGCGTCGTTCGGCAAACTGCAATCGCGTGCGGAAAAGTATGACTTTCCGCACTAGTTAGGAAAATAACTATATTTTGTTCAGTTTTGTAAAGTTATTTAAGTTTTGTTTCAAGTTTTTATACCAAAAATATATTATAATTTTGTTGTTTTGTATAGGAATAATGTTTTGTTTTAATGTTTTATTTGATAAAATAAAATGCACTCATTAGTGTTTATTTTTTTTCAATACAGTTCGTTTCGTAAGTGCCTATTCCGTTGTTAGGCCGATTGAAGCGGCAACATGGCTAGTGATAACATTGCCGCGAATTCCTCCACGAAAAAAGTGGAAATAAGGTAGTGTCGTCTGTGAAATGTAAAAAGTGCAATAATAGATTCCACCCAGCATGTCTGCAGCAGACAAGCAGGGCTAAAACGGCTGTTTGTAAGCATATTGCCGACGACGAGGATTCTAACCTACAAAGTGATGTTGAGTTCCAGAATGAAATATTGCAATTAAAAAAGATGTATGAAGAGATAAAGCAGAAATATGTAGATCTGGAACAAAACACGAGCTTTTGTTAACAAGAACCAAGAAATTGGAAGAAACTGTACATATGAGAAACAAGGTCACGGCTGAGCTTTCCAGTCTAAAGACAGATGCGGAAAATAAGAAGTGAATTCCTTTCATCAGAGTTATGGCCGAACGGTTCATATGTTAACCATTTTCTGAACGTACAGCGCAGGGTAGCCTTTCAACACAGGCAAACCGGGTTAACACAAACGCCACACCCACTGCCCAACCCTCAGAACTACCAACGAGCAGCAAGAAATATCAGAACCTAAGTTTGCTTCATGCAAATGTACGTTCACTCAGAAACAAGAAGGGACAGCTGGAAGCTTTCCTCATTGACAAAAATGTTAATATTGTCTGCCTGACAGAGCATTGGCTAGAAGAAGAGGAGATGAAGAGTACAAGTCTGATAGATTATAAATGTATTGGAAATTTCTCAAGGAAAAACCATTCAGGTGGTGGCGTAGCAATATATACACAAAATGTTTTAAACTGTTTGTCCATTGAAAGTGTTTTATGTCTGAATCTAGAGAAATGTATAGAGACTTGTAGCGTTTATGCAGTGCTTTGATTTATGTTGTTGTAGTTTACAGGTCCCCGTCCAGCCACTTTGACACATTTTTGACAGGTATGGAAGATCTTCTATTAAAAATAGGCAAGTATAACAAAATAATTATAACTGGGGACTTCAATGAGCATTTTGGTACAGTATAGAGGGGGGCAGTCCTGCTTTGTGATTTGTTGAGAGGTTTTGGCTTTGAGCGAACCATATTTGAGTCAACCAGGCTAGATTCATGTCTAGACATTGTCATGACATTGACATGGAGGAACTAAATGAGAATTTGCCATGTGGCCCTGATGAGGTACCAACTTCTTTCATAAAAAATACTAAATGTACCCTAGTTCATCCATTATGTATGTTATTCAATTTGTCAATGTCCACTTCTGTTTTCCCAGATATGTGGAAAGTAAGCTTTATTAGGCCAATATTTAAAACTGGGGATAGGACCAATGTTGCAGATTATAGGGCAATTTGTAAGGTATCTGTTATACCTAAAATGTTGGATTCACTAGTAACATCAAAAATATCTCCCTTGCTCTCGAGTCTACTCTCACCAACCCAACACGGCTTTGTAAAGGGAAAGTCTACCATCAGTAACTTGTTAGTATACCAACACCAAATCATAAAAGCAGTCGAAGACCATTATCAAATAGATACTATATATACTGATTTTCGCAAAGCCTTCGATAGAGTGGATGTAAATATATTATTAAAAAAAATTAGATGCCTTAGGTGTCAGTAGTAGCCTGTTGGCTTGGTTGAGAGGTTTCTTAGAGGGGAGACGGCTGATTGTTAAAGTCAAAAATGTTGTTTCTGATCCCATAATGGTTCACTCAGGCTTACCTCAAGGAGGACACCTCTCCCCAGTTTTATTTAACTCTTTTATTAATGATGCAGATGATTGTATAGGTTTTAGTGATAAATTGAAATATGCTGATGACTTAAAAATATTTAAGGTTGTAAGGTCAATGAGTGACTGTATTGATTTGCAAAGGGATGTAAATAGTTTTATAGTTTGGTGTCAAGTGAATCATTTAAATTTGAACATTGATAAATGTAGGGTTATTACTTTTTCGAAGAAACAAAGGCCTATAGTCTTTCAGTATAAAATTAGAGAACAGCTGTTGCAACGTGTCAATGAAATTAAAGACCTAGGCGTAACGTTTAGTTACGACTTAGGTTTCTCAACGCACATCCAAAATATGTGCAATAAAGCAATGAAACTGTTGGGTTTTGTTTTTAGAACTTTGAGGGACTTTAAGAATATTTATGCTCTGAAGAGTGTCTATTGTGCTGTAGTTAGATCTATTCTGGAGTACGCCAGTTGTACATGGTCACCATACTATAAATGTTTTATTGATTTAATTGACAGGGTACAGAGGCGGTTCCTGAGGCATATAGCATATAAGATGAGTATTCCAGTTGAGCATATTGATTATGGTGATCTGTGCACATTATTGGGTCTAGAAAGTTTGGAGCAGCGCAGGATAAACAATGACCTCTGTTTTCTCCATAGGCTGTTTGATGGCCTCGTGGATTGCTCATCATTGTTGGGTGCAGTTGGATTGCATGTACCAGTGAGATATACCAGGCAGTCTGCGTTGTTCCATGTATCATATCATGGAACCAATTATGGATTCTTCTGTCCACTTTCACGAATGTGCAGAGAGGCTAACGGTTTACCTAAGTCAATAGATATATTTAACACCTCAATATCTCAGTTTAAGAGGAAATTAAGAGCTTTGGGACCTACTTGGGTCAGTTGTTGAAATATGACTTTTAAATTGTATTTTTATGTTCACACCTCGTACATGTGTCCTTTGTTATTTTAACGTATTTCTATTTTTTCTTGTAATTTGTAAAATGGCTTGTCCGTAAATAAATATTTTATTTTATTTTTATTTTTATTTTATTTTGTCAATTTTTCTACGGATGACATGTCTGCTCAGAACATCGAGCTGGGTCGGAGCCTTCGATAGCTAACGAGCCTGGAACTGCCGCGCGTGACGTCACAGCAGCGGATGAAATTCGCCCAGCCGTAATACAGCTTTGATAAGAGAAATACTGTATCCTGCGAAAACCGTCACAGATACGAAAAAATTTCTTTGAGCAACATTGTTTACAATTAATTTTACTACCTAATGGGCCATAATGGGTCTGTCCATTTTTAAACGTTTGGATTTGAGAAGCTGTTAAACATATTATTTCGCACTTTTTTGTTTTATACTTATATAATGAACTATATGTTATTATAGCACACTGTTGGAAATTTTTATCTGGGATCTATCAAAACAATGCATAAGATTAAAAAAGATAGAACGGTGTATATTAAGCATGGATCTACTTGGTCTCTACAAAGAGAATTAGCACAAGCCTCTTAAACAATGTATTTATTTATTTATTTTTGAGCCTTCTGCGTATGAGATAAGTAAAAATGTTGGCACTTGGTACAAAGAAATAAATACAAAAAAAAAATTCATATTCTAAAAACCTTAAATAAGCATGTAATAGCAAATAAAATAGACAATATAAATGAAAAAATATTCTCAGGTAGAAACTACTCGCAATGTCTTAAATTTGAGAACATTTTTGACATTTTCTTCGCTTGGATGTACTTTCTAATACATCGTTTTTGGCTTTAGAATAGTTATTTAGAAGAATGTTCGAAAATGTACCGATGCTTCGTTTCGATAGGCTTAATATCGAACTTCCACAGTCACATTCAGGTTTTTCGATTAAGTTGAAGCCTGAATGTTCTAACTTCCTCAGCGCTAATTACATAAGGATTCGCTTATGAGATTTAAAACTCAAAAACTGTGCTTCGAATCTATCAGAAATAAGTACTTTAAACAAAGAATACGTATTTATTATAATATCATGAAAAAACTGTTTGGCGTATTTAAGCCCGCCTCGATCTAGCAATTTGATATAAGTATTTACACTATCGGAAACATCCAATTCGATATCTTTTTCAGATGTCATAAAGAAGAAACAAGGCTTACACGTTCCTTTCATTTTATGTACTATGTATCCAGTGATATATACCAAAACCATTAAATCTTTCTCAGATATCTCGCCTTCATTTTCAAAAATGGATTCACCCAACTTATCGCAAATCTCAGAAATGTCATTTTCTTCTGATTCTGTTATTTGAGAAGTATTTAAGAAATCCTTTAGTAAAAAAGTTCCATTCGAACTAGACGATAAATTGATTGAACTCAAAATTTTCAATTTTCTTTCGGATTCCAAAATTTGTGATAACGAAACATGATAGGTAGCACGACTCATTTGACGATACTGTTCAAAACGAGCTTACAAATCATGTGTCTGAAATTTTCCGAAAATTACATATTCAAAACCTAAGTCTTCCAAAAGAAATTTTGACAGTAAAATTAACGTTTTAGTGGTATAATAAAATGAAAATTGGGTCTCTCTAGTAAGTTTTCCGTTTGGTTTATTTTTTCTTTTTGTATCGCAACCTGGTATCTCTAATGCATCCCATTTATCTAACCAGTCAACTATAGGTTCTAAAAAAAGTAAATTTTAATCATTTTATGAAAAACTGGATTCTGATAAGTATTTCTTTTCATATATCCTTTAAAGTTTGACTTAACATTAACTATATGCCACCAGTTTAGGATTATTTGCATAAATTGTTTAGTACCAAAGGTTTGTATATTTTTATCTGACCCCAAACCAGCTATAGTTTTTTGATCAAATAATTTTACATAGAGATTTACATTTTGTCTCTCCATATTTGTTGGATATAAAACTTTTTTACTCAATGCTGGAGCTAATTTGATAGGCTCTCCTTCTACATTATAATATAAATTTTTTAGGTCACTTAATTTTGCAGGTTTTCGTTCAGTATTATCGGGTGTTAGAAATATTAATGTTTGGTTTCCGTCAACTTGCTTTAACCAATTATTTCTGATATATTTAAATATATGTACTGTGTCAAAGAAGAGAAATATTTTTTGACCTTCTTTGAAGGGGTTTATAATATACCAGCTTATGGTACCATTACACATTAACTCGAACATTTTTCTATTAACGCGGTTGTTATCTGATATAATGGACACAATAATGTATCCTGCTTTGGTTCGTACCTCAATAACTTCTAAGAGAAGAATTTTCAAACTCAAATGTTCAGAATTTAAATTTTTTATTGGGTACAAACCTATAACATCTTTATTCTTTGACATAATTGAGGATATCATCAAGGTTTGCACAGTAGTAGCAATTTCGTCACTAGTACGACCGCTGCTAAACCCTTCTATTTTTCCTCCTTTCTATGAAATAAATGGTTTGATATATATTTCGTCTAACATAACGTTAATATATTTTTCCTTGTCATTTAGGCACTTGTTTTCTTCTGCAAGGTAATATTTATGTGTTTTATCAAGACCTGCAGTTTCAGTACCCAACTTCATTTTTAAAGAATTTAAGTGTTTAAGACTTGGTAAACTTAATACATTACCAGCATGCATTTTCTTATATGCACCAGGGAATGTAAAAAAAGTAAACTGGACCGCATTAAAGTATCCACCGAATATCTCTTTTGTTTACTAAAAACTAAAGACAGCTGGTCTCTAACAAAACACAATTTATTTATTTCAGTTTCATACTCATCTTCTGACTCAAAAATAATTTCAACAGATCGTTGAATTAAATCACAAGGGGATATCAACATCTACAATTAGCTTCAAAAAGGGATATCAACATAAGGGATATCAACATCTAGAATTAGCTTCAAAAAGCAAATTTTATCGTCTACTAGTGCAACTAAAAAAGATTGAATACCGCTTAATTTTCGGCGTCTCTGCTTTGTATTTCCAATTTTCTATTACTCGGGTTCTTACGGTTTGGTGGTAACGAAACATTCAGATACGAAGGATGGTTCTCAAAAATTGTAGGGTAGGCACCATCGGTTAATTTTATGCGAGTTCTGGGAACCGACAAAGTTGTGCCATCGGGTCTTATGGCGACATCTTTCCGAACAATAAATTTTTCGTCAAAATTCTTAGACGAATCTGTGATGACAAAGTGGTCGCGATGTATAGCACGCAAGCATTTACATCTCCTTGCAGCTTCTTTGGGAAATTTAAAGATGGTGACGGAATTTCCACTACTGTAATTATTATTACAGCGAGGTACACAACAGCTTGAAGGCATTATACGATATTCGTAATAGTTGACTACTCGTTCGCCGCGACGCGACGGCTCGGCGGGCTCGCTCGCGCTCGGCCACTGTTCATACGTCACAGCGATGGAGGGGATACAGTTCCAGGCTCGTTAGCTATCGAAGGCTCCGGCTGGGTCTCTCTGATCACAGATCACAGCTGCTAACATTCAGGGCATCTACTGGGAGACCTCTTCCTGTAGAGGAATTACACACTACCTATTACACACTAAAAAACTTAATCATTATTCTGCTTGCCAAATTAATTAATCTTTGTCTTCAGGAGAGTATTTTCCCTGACATTTTAAAGAGAGCTGTGGTTGTCCCAGTTTTCAGACATGGCGATAAAAGCTGTGCTTCCAATTATAGACCAATTCCACTTCTGCCAATAGGCCTGTTCATTTGGCTTTGCTTAACCTGCTCGGAAAATCAACGAAATCAGCTTGGAACAGAACACGAAATGCCATAACTGCACTCCAAGCAGAACGACTTCCTAGCTTGCTACCCCAAATGAACGCGCTTTTTATTAAGACAGCACGTGGATAAGATATTTTATATATAGAGATATTTCTCTCAAAAAATACCACGATGCTTTTCAGCCTTTCAAAATTTAAAAAGTGGGATTATATTATTATTTTATATTCCGCGGTTTTTGTTGATTATCTGTCATCTTTCTGCTTTTGCTCCACCTCCGGACTAGGTGCAAGTAGAGCATGATCTAACTGATCTCGAACACAGTGCTCCATCCCAAGTGAACAAAAAAATATCAGCTGCTCAAGCCAAATGAACATCAATCACCTGCTCGAAGCCGCTTAGCGTAGTGAGAGCAGACCAAATGTACAGACCTTATAGTTTCCCTGAAAAGTCAATGGCTCTGAGGATGGTTGAATTTTTTGAGAGGTATGGGCGCTTTTCTGAGGGCTAGTACGGATTTCGTGGTGGCAAGAACACTGCACAGAGGAGTGTGGATTAGGTGTTCCACAGGGCTCGATTCTGGGGCCAATTCTTTTTTTGATATTCATCAATGATATTCCCTCCAGCAACTTCAGGGAGAACTACACCCTCTTTGCGGATGACACAACCATCTCCTTGTCAGCGGGCTCTAGGGATGAAGCTACAGTGGGCTTGAGGTCTGCACAATCAACCCCAAGTGCAGGAGACTGGTTCGATGCGAGCGAAGATGATGTTATTTGCACTGAGAGATACAGGAACAACAAATGAAAACATAACCTTAGTAAAATTTTTGGAGGTGCATCTTGACTCATTTCTTAAGTGGGACTGTTATATTGATAAGGTTTGTGGAAGACTTGGGAGTGCTTTATTTGCACTGCGCAGCCTTGTTGAATGCGTTTCTGCTGATACTCTGTGAACAGCATGACATATGTAGTACTGGCTTGGGGTCATGCTGCACAGTCTGGTAGAGTGTTTGGGCTTCAGAGCAAGGCAGTTCGGGTTTTGGGGAGGTTGGGCTTTAGGGATGACTGTAGGCAGTCCTATAGGGATCTTGCTATCCTGACGTTTCCATCCCAATATATTCTGCAGAATATCATGCATGTCAAGAAGAACGAGGATGTGTATAGGGCGCACCGTGAAGTCCACAGTTATGGCACGCGACAGAAGGATATGCTTGTTCCTGCATATTGCCGTTTAAGAAAGTGTCAGAATGGCCCGGGTTACCTCGCAATCAAATTTTATAATGTACTGCCTAGTAGTTTAAAGTCATTGCCTCTTAATGCTTTCAAGACTTCAGTCAAGAAGATTTTATTGGATAAAGCATTTTATAGTTCTGACGAATTTTTAAAGTATATATTCTAATGTTTCGTTATCTCTGTTCAGTGTTGGCCATTTTAGTATG
>JAEQML010076760.1:0-13202 GCA_016904865.1 Pissodes strobi
CGTGCTTTAAAGGCCCTCTTATACACTTATATCATAATATACTATTTAATTGTTCGAATCTTTCTTCAATTTTTAAAAATGCCGTGTCCAGTATAATATAATAAAAGTTAATTTTAAACAGTTCCCTCGAATCCTTTGGTGTCTCGTCTTTACTTTCATAGTGGAACGTTCGTTTTTAATTAGGAGCGGCGCCGGTGCGCGCTCCGCGTTTTTTAGATGAATTACGGGTGGGCGTACATTCTTTATTAGTTTATTTCTTTTAACTCTTTATCGTTTTCGTTAAAAAAAGAAATAATTTTTTTATGTTGCTTTTATTTTTGTTTTAAATATCTGAAATTAGGCGGCAAGCGCCGCCGCATATTTGGAATATATACCTTAACTCAACGCCCCTTCTTGTTGAGTTTGGGTATACAATAAAAATATGTAATGCCCCGTTCAGGTTTTCAAAATATACCCCATTGTAACATTTTTCTGGGGTATAATTTCATGTAGCAAAATTCCAGGTTGCTCTACTATAATATATACCCGCTTGCGGCTCCAGAGTTTTAAATTACGTTCATTCATGAACAGGGAGGTAGATCGAAGAACGTTGGGTTTTATTATAGGTATTAGATGATTAGGATTAAGACAAGAGGACATGAGGACAAAGATAAAGAAGCGTTTATTAAAAAGGAAATTTTTGTAATATAAAATAAAAACAACTAAAACAACACAAACAAGTTGTAATCCGAATAAAAGATAATTTCAATTTAGCGTGCATTATGGACGTTCATTTTACTATTCTGTCCTAAGCCATGCTTCCGTTTTTAACTTGTAGTTTTTCCGAGAGTTCATCGTTCTGGGTTACACGGCCGCCCACCTTGAATCCTAGACTTGGTCTTTACTATTACCCTGACTTTACGTCGGCTCACTGCTGTGCTTTGAACTTTAATTTTCCTTGGAGCATGCCTTTTTTTTATCTGTTGTAAAATGAAATTTTGTCCTTGCTCTGATGTATTTATTTTTTTAATCATATTTGTGAATTTTGTAAGCACTCTTAGATTGTGAAAAGTGGGGTTCATTTCAAACAACTGTGTGAAGCGTTGTACTTCAGTCTTAAACTCTGCAATTACATTTTTATATTGGTCAGGAAATGCTACAACAACTTCTTGCGAGCACGACGAAGGATTGGTATCATGCTGTATTTGCTTTTGCGGTGGAGCTTGTGTGAAATAGCACTGTGGAATGTCCAAATCATTGTCCTGTGATTCATCCAATTTCATATTCATGAAAAAAGCTTCATTTATATCATCCTCCGTTGCAATTTTTGCTAGTAACACTCTATGCTGTATAGACAGACGAGGAGAATTAAGAAATATTACCCCGAACTTTTGTTCAATGCCATATAGGTGCTTACAAAATCTTCCACATTTCCCACTCTCACAGTCGCAAATGGCTACATCGGCTCTGACCGTATAAAAAGTATTTGGACTTGTCGCTGATTCGTCAAAGCAACCCAAAGCGGACAGTATCCACACTTGTCTTAATCTTGACAAAACAGTAAACGTAGGGTATTTTTTAATATATAAGGTGTTTTTTAAAATACTTGGACATGGAACTTTGGTACCACCAAAGGCTTTCTACATTATCCCTAAATAGTTGTACGAAGTTTCGTCAACGCAAATCAAAGCGGACAGTGTCCACACTTGTCTTAATCTTGACAATACAGCAAACATAGGGTATTTTTAATATATAAGGTGTTTTTTAAAATAGTTGGTCGGGGGGCATTGAACTTTGGTACCACCAAAAGCTTTCTTCGTTATCCCTAAATAATTATACCAAGTTTTGTCAACGCAACTCAAGGCGGACAGTGTCCACACTTATCTTAATCCTGGCAAAACGGTAAAAATAGATATTTTTTTATATAAAAGGTGTTTTTAAAAATACTTGGACCGGGGAGCATTGTTTCTATATCACCTAAGAATAATTTTACGTAGTTTTATTAAAGCAAAGTGGGCAGTGTCCACACCTCTTTGATTTATATATTATATTATTCAGAAAATATTGCATTTTTTTACTTGGACTGGTCGAAGACGTTTGACATATTATGTAGTCAAAATTTTTACCATTTCCTCTCAACAAAATACATATTTTTAGAATTGATTCATTATGTTATCAGTTTCTGGCCTGTCATTGGTAGTAGGCCCGCGACACTTTTATGGCTGAGATTCTATGGAATATTTCCCTCATGTATAAAAAAACCCATTAGAGGAGTGCAATTTTCGAAAAATTTCAGCGATAATTGCACTGTAGAAACCGAAAGAGCACGGCGATAATTGCATCGTACGTATCTATGGTAATTCCATTGCAAACTTACGATGACAGCGACAATTTATAAATAAGGTCGAAGTCAAGTGAATACATATTATTAAAAATGTCTCGTTTCGGATTAAAAAAAATCGTATTTTTGCGTCTCTTTACTTTGCTTACAGTCACATGTATGTTTTTGTATTAAAAAAAAGAATTAAAGTGTACATTTTTAAACCATGTCCTTATTCGGGAAATATTCCCCCGAATTACACTCGTGCGTCAAAATAACCAGATAATTTTGCATTCGAGCGTGTTGTCTTAGAAAAACTAGATTCGGTCATTTTCATATTTTGGAAAAAGAGCCCTCCACCTTCGGTGTCGGGCTCTTTCTCTAGAATATGAAAATGAACTCATGCAGTTTTTAGACAACACGCTGTCATGCAAAATTATCGGTAATTTTGATGCACTTGTGCAATTACTTCCGATAACAGCACTCTAACTAAACTCTTGAACGGCCTGTACTGCTCTATACTATATTCAGTACCTATCTGACCAGAAGTATAGGATGATCCTTTAAAAATATTACCCCCTTTAACTATTTTACTTCAGAGTTTAGAAAACAAAGTTTAATATAAAAGTTTACCGTTTCCAAGATTCCAATACTAATCCCCCTTTTATCTTGGACACACTGTATACCTACCTATTGAAAATAAAATACTTAAATATGCTGTAGGCCTTCCGGCCAGGTACTGGATAGTAGGACGCCCGAGCGTTTATAATGATTATGGCTTTGGCTTATGGCCGAGATTCTATGGATACAGGTAACCTCACTCTATAGGCTTATAAAGTTATCACTTTTTAATATACACTTTCCATTCGTCTTTGCACTTTATTCACCGTTTTTTCATTAAAACCACTGAAGATAGGAAGTTGTTGAGGAGGTTATCAACATCAATTATAGAATTTGCGAAGGAAGTTACTATTTTCAATGATGGTTCCAAATATGACCTTTCATTACTCTAATGCCACCTAAATATTGAGGTCTTAGAACGTCATATGGAAATATGAAACATCGTCTGTCGCAATTCATAAACTCGTCAGGCACTTCATCTTAGTACATTGGTGTGACCTTTGGATGGATAGATAATTTTTCTTTATAAAAATAGATGACTTAATTGGTGGTTCGTTATCTTTCCAGGATTCTATAATATCTCTATTATTATGAAATATGAAAGTTGTCCAAATTTCTCCCTTTGTAAGCTCTGTTTCAAAAGTAATATCGACATCTGCTGTTTGCTGATTGCATCACCTTTAATAACAGCTCAAAGCACTAATCGGCTGTCATTGATTTTCAGTAAGATTGGGACATTAGTTAGCACTAGCATTTTTCAAAGACACGTAATGACATTTAAACAGATCCATAATGGTTTCCTGTCAGTGGGTCTTCATCTAGACTGTAAAGTATAAACTTAGCCTCAAACTAACCCAAATAATACTGACAAATTACGAAACGTAAACAAAATATTTCTTCAGCCAGCCAGAAAAAACGCGGGAACGATTAAGCATTACCCCCTTGGCAATGCGCGAGGCAATGCGCCTCTGTTTTGTGTGCGCTAGGCCGCTAGGTTTGTTGCGATCCGGTATGTTTTATAATGCCTACACGTGAAAACCTGCAATTGAAAGAATACCCGATGCCAACCAGCAACAAATGTTAGGTAATGGTATACTTTAATGAAGTATATTGCGCGTTTCTGTTCTTAAAAATGTACTCGACGGCAACACGATCTCTAACATCATGGTCGTTGTATTACGATATATATTCAAAATATGCAGCGCCGCCCCCTGGCTTGGCGCCCGTGTGCGCCGCACCCCTTCCCACCCCCGGGTCGGAACGCCCCTGACCATGATTATTTAGCAGCTTTTCTGGATCTAGCTAGCCTCTCATTATAATAAATGTCCTTGGCAGCTTTTATAGTTTTATGATAGACTTTTCTGTAAAGTTTGACGTAATCATGGAAGAAGACGCTGTCCGAGTATTTTTTTTAGGTGAGATAATGAACGCATGTTTCTCGCAGATCTGCGTAGCCTTTAGTTGATCAGGGTTTATGTTGTTTAATTTTGATAGACCTAAGCGGAAAGGATTTGAACGCCAGAGTAGATAAAGTTTTTATAAATCTAGAAAATTCGGTATCGACATCATCAGAGATCACAACCTAGTCAGTTGTTAAACATAGGGGCTTGAAATTTAGAAAATTTTTGTTTGAAAAAATACGGCATAATTTGCGCGAAACAATTTTGCATTTGGATTTCACCGGAAATTCTGTTAATACTGCCTCATGATCAGAGAAACCCGAGTTAAAGACAGCACAGTCAACGAATTCTGGATCACAAGATGATACGACATATTCTATAGTACTAGAACTAGTTTTAGTTTTATTTATGAAAAAATTTGTTCTAGTTACACAAGAATAAATCTTTCATTATTTTTTATTTTATTGCTTCAGATCCCAGGTATTTAACTATAACGTCTAAGCAATTGTTTGAAATACTACAAAGCTCTCCCGACCAAAGTAATATGCAAAATTTCTTAAATTAAAATTAAAAATATCTGAATTAGCAGGATATCAAGACTTTCCCAATGAGTTTAGGTCGACTTGCAATACATTTTACTATAAATTAATATATTTCCAAGTGGAATCAATTAAGTAGGACCAAAGAGAGGTTTTTAGAAAAAAAATCAAAATTTGCTATCAACTGTTGTAAAATTTTAAAAATATATTGTGAAAGGACGCAAACAGTAGCGATCGGTGAGTACAGTGACCGGTCCAAAAGACGGAAAACAAAACCACTCCGAGAAAATTCAACACCACAGGAGTTAACTTATGCCGCTCATGAACTACAGATCATGTGGAAACGTATCCGCATCGAAAGTTCTCAAAGTTACGACCCAAGCAAGTCAAAAATTTTGAAAACAAACATAGTCAAGATAATTTATATTTAGAGTTAGATGCTGATGAAGTATTAGCTCTAATAAGTGTAGAAGCTAATTTGTCTAAGCATCAGTATAAACTTATCAAAACGCAAACGGAACAAAAAAATTGTTACTTATATCCTTTGTACGACAAAGTTTTGGAGGACAATTTTTTTTCCTATATAATACTGGACGATTATTAAAAGTAATAATCGATGTTCGATTATTTGTAATGATCGATTATTCCCGATTAATCAATTAATCGATATAGTCGCTTAATCTATATAATCGATTAATCGAAATAACCGATTAATCGATATAATCGAAATAACCGATTAATCGTTATAATCAATTAATCAAAATAATCGATTCGTTGAAATAATCGATTAATCGATTTCACCGATTAATCAAAATATTCGATTAATCGATAATTTCTTAAAAGTTAATCGTATAATCAATTATTTTTGCCCACACCTAATCCCATAATTTCGGTAGAATCATTAGGTTTTGCTCTTAGTACCATGTGTTCTTTTATCAAAGCAAAACCCAATTGTTTGAGAAATTATGTTGTCTTCATCGGAATGAATTGCATTTATGCACCACATGAGAATTTATACCCGCAATATTATCAAACCATAAAATATTCCATAATATTCCAAAGGTATTCTTTCTCACGTCATAGGCTGCACACACTTCTATCGACAGAGTTAATCTCGGATTTCGTGATATTATACAATGTGATCATGTTCGGCTTGCATGTTTCTCCAGATTTCTCACTAATTCTGTCATCATGTTGGAAAGATGATGGAGCCGTTACAATAACTTTCTTTTTTAGCATGTATGTCATCAATGTCATGAGTTTAGAATAGCCAAACATGGACGAGTACTGTGGTCTGTTGGAATTGAGATTTTCTTGTAGAATCTCTCGTTCGTTCTTGCTCTCGGACCAGTTATCCATGCTGATGCTGATGTGTTTGGCTGTACCTAAAACTAGCTCACACATTCGTTCTACTAAATCTATAGGTTTGTTACTCTTCGAAAAAGGTCCTGGAGGCTGAGACCCAACATACACTTCCATATTAAATATGTAATATCATCTAGGGAGACTATCTTTACACCATAATTCACAGGTTTATTATTAATATATATGCGAAACCCGCTTAAATGAACGCCTATTACACCTTTTTCCTTTCCTCCTGTATTAGCGGCCTTTTCTTCAATTCCTGTTCATTTTCTGTTAACCGGATTCGCAGTACCAGTGTGTTGACAGGCTATTATGAAAATATTTTACCTAGACGCCATGAGCAACGACCTTTTTACTCCACCTAGACAGTTGCTTCATTCCACTTGTTCTGTACCCAAATATATGTAACCCTAGTTATATTGAAACTAGCGTAGGTCAAACCACTGTCCGTTTCAAAATACTAATTGAGATTTCAATTTTAAGGGAGCACACAACTTAAGGGAGCATTTTTATATTAATTCAGCTGTTGAGCCAAATATGCTCAGGTAAGTTCTGGTATGACCCAGTTATTTTAAAAGTTCGTCAGATAAACAAAAAGTGACATAATAAGAAGCAACTAATCAGCATTATTAACATTTATCCCGCTGTTATATTTACTTTTTATCTGACTCTCCCCCAAGCTTAAATTTAACCTGATAAGATAGTAAGATAAATTCTACGTTCCCTAATGAATGAAATACAGATTGGCACTAACACTGAGTTTTAATGAGAGGTTCATAAAAATATCAAGGATATACATCAGTTTTGTTTCGATAAATACAGGTACCCTAATGATTACAATTTACAGCCAAACTTATTCTCTAGGTCTTAATGTTAAATCGTAACCTGTAATCTAAGCCTAAGTAATGACGGGCGACGAATTTCGAACAGAGTTCCTTTTTACAACATATAGTACTTTTCCGGGTTCGAGTCGGGAAAAGGTACCACTTTCTAAGAAGAAATCCGAAATGGCTTTTTATTGACTAAATATTTACTTTTCATGAGCCTCTGGTAGTCAGAGAAACTTTTCGCGAGTTCGTCAATACTGTTTAAACATTTCAGCCCGTAACTAGCTCCAAATATGAAGAATTTTATCTGACTAATTTTTCAGAGTTCTCATATTTTTGGGTTAGTTGTCGCACGTGTAGACTTTTTTCAGACTAATTTGTGCCCAGTGCCCCATGTCTTTAAGCAGAGTAACGTGCTATCTCGCTTGAAGAATCTTTTTCGATTAACTCTTTCCCAAAAATTTTTAGATTATTGTATCATCTTTTAAGGCTGGCATCTTGATTTTCTACTCGAAAAATCGGGATTCAGCACCTACCCAGCTATTAAAATATTTTTACTAAGAACACAATGTTCCTAAAGGTATGGTTTCGGTAGAACTGCTGGCAGTAACGTCTGGCCGCGACGACGTCTGGCAGTCAAACACCGATCTTTAGGAAAATAATATCTACAAGCGGGTACGGACAGTGTAAACCTTGTAGTCTCGAGCCGCGAGCCGTCGAGCCAGCCGAGTACGGAAACATAACGAGACTTGTGGCGCCAATTTTTTCGTTGTGCTAGCCCAATATTGTAGGTGTAGGTATGGAAAGGTATGGGTTATAACAATAAACAATTGTTATAAGATACACTAGTGTACAACATCAGTGTGGCTAGGAAAATTCTTTATTTTAATTACTTTTATTTTGTTATCTGAAATAAAGTAGTAAGTTACGTTATACAGTCTAATAATTAAAACATAGTCCATTTTACCTGGAAAATATTTATGTTATCCCAATATAGGGCCCCTCGTGACGAAGTGTATGCAACATAATTTATGCGTATGACTTCATACGCGTGAGATATCATGCTAGTTTGTTTATGCGGACGGAATCGGTTCAAATGACTAAAATAAATTAAAACTAACTGAAACTATCCGAAAGTTGATTCCCAAACTATCCAAAAGCACAAAAACGGCTAAAACATATCGAAACAGATTAAAAATATTAAAGTAAGTTAAAACTAACTAACCCAAATTACCCGAATTTTAGCGACTAACCAAAGCAAACCAAGAACATTAAAATTGGTTATAACGTATCGGAACCGATTCGAATGAGAAAAATGAATTAAAACTAACTGAACCGAAAGTTACTTGAATGACTGACCAAAAGTAGCCACAACGCCCAAAAATGTATTGAAATAGGTTACACAAATTTAAGTATGTTAAAATTAATTAGAAGGGACCGAATTTTGGCGACTAACCAAAACCACACAAATCATTAAATTTCATTATAGCGTATCGAAGCCGGTTCAAATGACTAAAATAAATTGGAACTAACTGAAACTAACCGAAAGTTGATTGGAGGACGATGAAGAGGTTTTAACTAGGAACGATACTAATATGCTTTCTAAACATTATATCATAAATACTCGTGTTTGTATTTTTGCTTTTTTAAATTCCGCTTTTAAAAAATATTTGTAATACAACACAAATCAGATTTTTGCATTTTTATTCATCATTTTCAATGTACCCCTCGGTTGCATCTTTGTAAAGGACTGTGAATTTTTTTTCAGGAAAACTACGCTGGGGCTGACTAATTTTTTAAAAAGAATCTAGTTTATAATTCAGTTCAAAACGGCTATTTTCAATTATTAATATTCTAAAAACAGTTGAACGTAAGTTTCCATGTGATACATCAAATAACTTTTGTATTAAAAAAAAATATAACTTTTATATGTAAACTTTTTTAATAAAATATTTATAAAAATAAAAAAATATAACTTTCATGTGTAACTTTTTTTTTTAAACACTCGGTACATATCAAATAACGATAAAAAAACGGCAACTAAAAATAAAAATCGACGGGTCCGCGCGTTTTTTAAAACAAATGTTTAATTTTTAAATTAATTTATTCCAGTTAATGCCATCACTCTGGATATTCCTCTTTTATCCATTCTTTGTAATCGACGGGTCCGCGCGTTTTTTAAAACAAATGTTTAATTTTTAAATTAATTTATTCCAGTTAATGCCATGACTCTGGATATTTATCTTTTATCCATTCTTTGTATCATGTCTTTTATCAAAATATGCAATGTATATTTCAAATAAAATAAATAATTATGTATAAATGTACAAATACTGTTATGAGTGTAGGTACATGAAACAAGTTTTAAATACGTTAAAATATTTAAGAACAGAATTGTGAATTAGGTATATAAAAATTACATAGAATAATAATTAGAATTCTTGATAAAATGATTATGGATATCTGAAACAACAAAATTATACCGACATCATCGAACTTTGCACAATACACTCTTTCTGAGTGACGTTGACGACCATATAACTATTGTATAAAAAAACTTATACAATGATATAACATACAAGTACACGTATGACGGCGAGGTGATGGGCTGGCTCGACGACTCGCGGCTCGAGACTACAAGGTTTACACTGTCCGTACCCGCTTGTATGTTTCGGGCGCTCTAGCGAAAACACATTACCTTAAGCCGCCGAAAATTTCAATGAGGCAATTAGCGTTTTAACATGTTTTGTAAATTCCAACCTCGGTTTTAGTACCGCTTCGTGTTCCAAATTAGGATAATTATAATTGGTTATTCCATTGTTTATGCAGTCGAAAAAAAAAAAATAAAAGTAAAAATCAGCTGCATTTCAAGTCTGATTTTCGGTCTTGTATAGTTACTAGTTAAACACAATGCCATTTATTTGGATTATATTCAAATAGTAAGATATATTAGTTTAGTAGTGGCATATGATAGGTGCTACTGTTTTACATTTTCCAGAATTTATCCTAGGCAAAATAATGTAACTTTAAATGCGGTTCGGGAGTTATTTCTTGAAACAAGAATTTCAATTTAATTAATTCAAATAAAATTATTATTTTATTTGAATATTCTCTCTTGGCGAAATAGTACAAGCTGGAGTTATTTGTGTAGTAGAGCTCCCCAAATCTATTTATTTATGATCCTGGAATATCACAGATTGTAACTCCTGAAGAATTTCGCCCTTACCTTAAAGCTGCTCCCAGAAAAACGGCTACTAGACGTAAGAAGGGAAAATCTTTAATACTCACTAACACTTCTATTAAAGAAAGCCTAGAAGCCGAGAAGAGAAAAAAATAAGCAAAAAATTGTTATGCAAAATAAGAAACAAACAGTAAAGAAACGTATTTTGCAATCTAGTTATTCTTCTAGTGACGACAATATAAGCTTTGGGGATTTTATAATAGTTAAAGTTTATGGAAAAAGGAATTTAAATTTTTGACATTATGTTGCTAAAATTCGTGAGCAAATGATTGACGGCTATAACGTTATTTTTTTTAACGTTTCAACTGTAGCAATAAATTTTCAGATGAAAATGAAATGGGTTTTGTATCTAAAGATGACGCTACCTGCTCCAATACAGAGTGGCTGCGCTCGCTTTTCAAACATGATAGTGTTTCCCGTAGATTTTACCGACTTTAGTTTCACAATTTTCTAAATTTAATTTTAATTTTAATTTTAATTTTCCATTTTTTAAAGGATACTTATCTGCCTATTAATAGAATTAATATAACTTTGTTTTAACTTTAATAAAGTGGTCATACATTTGAATTTGGTTTTAATTGTTCAAAACGTCTTGAACCTATTATATATTTTTGATAAAGGTTCAATTAAGCTTCCTATATTGCGATCTACTAAAATGCATAAGCTACTAAATAAATATCACCCTGTCCTAAGTTTGAACTTGAAGTTGGAAATTGTTATATAAACATTAAAAGCAAACTATAAACAACGCGAACCTTAAGCAAGCAATGGTCAGCACTCTTTATAATATAAATACGCTACCGATCCTTCAGTTCGGCAGGTTTTGTCTCACCTAAAACCAGCTCCTAGGCTAGCTACATATCTGCTTCAGGTTCTATCCGCTCCTAGGTTAGCCACATGGCTGCTTAGGTTCTACTCCTTTACTCCTTTACCGTTGACCCAAAACGGATAAAACATATAGCGGCAGATTGGTGGAAGCGTAAAGTTTAATCGAGAGACCCAGTCATTGTACTATTCGTGACACGTGGACAGGAGGTGGCAGTTTTATCATTAAATCTTCTCTGAGACGTTGTCATTCTTTTTATTCGTGGCAGCTCCAGTTAAGTTGTCGATGCGGTTAAATGAACTATATTCCAGTCATTCAGGAAACTTAAAATTTGAGACTAATTTTTAGAAATTGTAAGTCAAATATATGATTGTTCTATTGCCACATAACCACATTATATAGCCCATAAAAATTTCTATTAAAGCATACACAAAAGCAGAGATATTTAAATAATTCCGATAGATGGTCCAGTTAACCTCACTTTACCCTATATAGGGTATTATTTTGTGTCCTATACATAGACAAAGAAAAAAAAGATGTCTGTCAGAAAGGTTGATACGCGCAGGTATACTGTTCCTGTAGCGCATAGCGTATCGTGGCTTTTATGCGAGCTATTCATATTTATAAGAAGACACTCACGTTTTATAGTCATCTCTGTCATTTGGGTGGGATTATTACAAAAGGAACAAAGACAGTATCTTAGAATCAAGCTAATATGAGCTTTGATGTTCTAGAACGTTTTCTAAACTATCGAAAAAATATAACATAACCAGAGAAACCAGACATTTTGTCTGACATAACCTGACGTTTTGTTTTGAAAGTTATCTCAAGTCTGTTAAAACGATGCGAGACCAATTTTTTTATTTTTTTTTTTTTTTTTTGATAATAAGTCGGAGCATGCATACCTACGTCGCGTCGTTATGACTCGTTACAGGTTACAGTGATTAAAGACCGTTCAGCACACTTCAGGTCCTCGCGCACTTATCGGAAGCGTCGCGAACGGAAGCGTGGCGAGGTGAAGCGTCATTTTACAGATGTCCGCGCACTGGGACGAAGCGTCGCATCGCGTCTCGAATGAAATGAACGGCGCGCGGTGTGGCGCGAATCCATGTAGCATTTAAACATAGTGCATTGTTGTGAAGGTACGATGAGCAGTTCGTCAAGAAGAGGATCTCTTTGTATTAAGTTTAATTGCCACCATTGAAGAAGAAGAAAAGAAGAAGAAATGCTGGGTTCATAATATGAATCAAAAGCGAGACACATGGAAAATTTAATCATTTGTTTAATGACCATAGACAAGATAAGAATAAATTTTTCAAATATTTTCGTATGTCTGAGGAAAAGTTTTTTGAACTTCTTGGTATATTAAAGCATTCCATAGAGCATAAAAATACAATGTTTCGAAGCACTATTTTCTATCAAATACTTCTACCAACTGAAATATGAAACACGAATCACTTTAAAATTTGAATCTTCTCGTCGCTCGTTGAGCGCGCATTGAGGCGAAGCGTCAGGAGAAACGACTCCTACTTGGTCCAAAGAGAATTCGCGCGTCAACCGACGCGTCTCTTCGCCTCGCGCCGCTGTAGTGCGCGGACTGCCATAAAATTAAATGTAAATCAGACAGGCCAACATACACAATTTTCTTCGCGTCGCTTCCGTTCGTGACGCTTCCGATAAGTGCGCGAGCACCTTTAGACTCTTACGTCATAATTACTGACGCCTTTAAAAATAATACACATGTCTTAGATAGACTCATTTGTCATTTATAAGTTTAGACACAAGATGCCTCTGATATTTCTTTTTATTTACAGTGGCTTTATACAGGACAGTGACGACAATGTTTCGTCAACGCGCTGATTGGCTGCGCCATTTTGGAGCAAATTTAGTTTGTTTTCATATGTGACTGTGGATAAGTTCTTGTGATTTATAGCGATTTTATGCGTTTTTCTAGTGACTTTTTTGCTGACTATTAAACCTGTGTGTGTAGTTTCGGTATATCCAATTTGACATTAAAGTTATATTATGTTTTAAAGCGTAGTTTTGCTGCTTTCGTAGGTACCAAGGTAGGTAAACAAGTGGTA
>MU196295.1:1816-13200 GCA_016904865.1 Pissodes strobi
CCCAAACGCCATAATTGGCATAGGTACACATATACATACATGTACACATAACGGGTGTAATCTGGGAAAGGAAAAAAAAACTGTACAGAAGCCACAAACAGGAGCTCATTTGTGGCTTCGGCTAAGTGACCTCACATTTTGGAGGAACAACCCAGCGATGGGAGGTGCAATCAGCCGATAGCCACAAAGCTCGGGGCACCGCCCACACCCCGCTTTATTTTGCCTTGTCTAGTGACCGTCGCTTCCCCCTTACTTGTGGGACATTTTATGCAAAGAGCTCAAAAAGAAGGGATCCGAAAAAGTTCTCCAACTACAGGAAATGCTCCCTTGTGAGGCGAGGGAGAAGCTGGGCTTTTCAAGCGGACCGACTGCTACCCTGCAAACGGAGAGAGGGGCATGGGTATGGGCTCGGCCACGGGCGAGCCCTCAACCAGTGTATCTGAGAAACAGGGGCGAGCTGAGAAAAAGAGGTCAAAGAGGCTCCTGGCGACTAGATCGACAGCGAGCTCGTTCTCGGCCCCGAAACAACTTGGCACGCCGGCGCCGTCGACGGAGGTCTCCATAAGGGGCACACCGGAAACGGCTGGCGGGAAGAGAAAAATGAAGGTCGGCTCAAGAGTGAATCAAAAGGAACTTGAGCAGATCAACAGAAGGCGGGTCCTAAAAGAGCGGGACCCGGTAAAGGAAGAAGACTGCAAGTAGCTCCGCACAAGAGACCACGCATTCGTATAGTCAGATGGTCACGGGAGGTACCGAGGGTCCTGGCGGGTCTTCGTGGGCAGGAAACAAACCTATCTCCCGAGAAAGTGCTGAGGATCGTTGATGCCCTTAATCGCTGGATAACTCTCAGCATAATAACGGGGGATGTAGATCTCCGAGAATTTGCACAATCAGGGTGTGGCGGGGTCATATCCTGATCATCACCGACAACGAGGCGTCCAGAGGTTGGATACATGTGGAGCTTATCAACGTCCGGCCTTGGGGAGTCGCCCGCCTGGTCCAGGTGAACCCCCAAGGGTTGAAGCTCAAGAGGGCGGCGTTCTGGATTCCAGGACTGGGGGCGGACGTCTCTAATGAGACGATTGTCGGCTGCCTTGAGGTCCAGAACGGTTTGGACTGCCGACTCTGGAAGAGGACGACGGAAGAGAAGGGCTCCAGGATCGTGGTTGGTGACGATAAGTCCGCTGACACCATTGCATGCAGGGACGCGAATTTCCGAACACTGTTTGTCTGATTATTTGTATTGCTGGATAGTGGCATAAAATATGCTCCATTGCTTCTTCGTCCTCCAAGCCCAAGCGGCATTCATTTCTTCGGAAAGCCCTATCTTGTTCATGTGGCTTCTTAGCCGACAATGGCCAGTCTACATGCTAACTACAGCCTGTACCTGCTGCCAGCCAAAGTAAAAGGTTTGTCTAGTTCTCACTCCTGATGACAGATTCACTGCCATCTTTGAATGAGTTAGGCCCGGTAACTCTCTCCATTTGTCTAGAAAATTCTGTTGTGCACCTGGACAGGGCTTATTTAGCTGTGTTGTAAGCTATTCCCAGTACTGGTTCTGGTCCTATGAAGGTCGTTGCGGCCGCTTGCTTCTCAAGAGCTTCAACTCGTTGCCTTCATATCCTGTATGTCCAAGTATCCAGATCGGTGTAAGTTTGACATTTTTACTAATTTTGAGAAAGCTTTTTGACGGTACGAATCAACCAGAACCGGGTGTGCTGTTTATATATCGTAGTTTACTTAGGGCAAAGTATCAAGGAAAGCATGATTGTTCTAATTAACCCCGTTATGAATCAATCTGTCGATGGTGAACAGATCCCAAGATCTCCAAATTCAACTGGAAAAATCTGGCCAAGTAAAAGGACTTCAAATTATAAGAATGAATTTAAATCTGAAATTACAGACTCATTGAGTCAAACAAAAACTGTGAAGGTATCCAATATATTTAACGAATACTTTACAAACAACATGTCCAAATTAGGTTCCGCCAAGTCAAGTAAAGCGACTCGACTCGGAAGTAATGCTGAGTCATTAGTTATCTTTGGAACCAAGTACGCTGCATGAAATTATGATCACAATTAGCAGAACAACATAGATGAAACCGAGAAGAGAAATATGTGGGTAATCTTTGAGGTTTTTTTGTATCATTGTCATTATGGGAAGTTTTTGTTTTTTTCATCAGCTGCTTCATCAATTTTTACAGTTGAAGTGTCCTTGTTTGCTTCAGACTTATTAACATTTTAGCGTTCACTTTAAAATGCTGCGAAATGTACTCGACCCATATTTTCCATCAAAATGAAGATACAGGCAATAATAGTTTTTTGGGAAGGAACTTCAAGCATTGTCTACAAATGTGTGAAGCAACAATTCCTCAACAAATTTATCGCCTGAAACTAATCTCGACTCCGTTTTGCAGCTGATAACTGTAAAATTGCAAAAGTTCTTTAAAATATAAAATCCATCCCGAGGAAAAATTTAATAAATAATGTGAGAAACGTTATATTGGTCTTTCAATTAACAACAATATCCCAAAGTTCCTTACCATTACAAAAAACACATCATTGTCTTTCACATGATGCAGGATCTTAATTAAAAATTAAATCAACCCGTTGAACACAATTAGTTAATTACTTGTTTTTAGAGGGTAATTGGTTGTCAAAAATGATCTGCCAGGCTTTGGCATTGTAATATGCTTCGTACAAAATAATATAGAAGAAATCCCAATATATCTTATGGGTATATTTTTCTATTTCGTACAACTTAATTGAAATTACACGGCCTTAAACGTTGTATAACCACTATCTTAATCTAAACTATTCTGTGGCGAGTATCTCTCTTTGAAATCAGTGATGTGGCAGTTTTATAATAATTATTTCTCTTCAACGGTCATCGGCAATCATTACTATTTTTGTTGAGCAAAGTTTATTGATCCTGTAATAGAATTAATACCTACCTACTTGAAATGGAATTTATTGATATAGACGTAATTTAAATTTGTTATAGGATCCGATTTCGGAGTTTTCATTTTGAAGATGTTTGCTTAATCACTTTATTTACTTTAATTAAGATGCTAGGTAGGAAGCACCGTCGAAAATGTCCATCGAAACGTTATGTCTCAAGTTTTATTTGATTTTTAAATATGAAATGGCGTTAGATTCTAAAGACTTATACTTGCGGCACAAATCGGTATTGTTCTCTTGAGCACAAGTGGCATAATAGAGGATCAAAAAAGGGCGTGATTTTTAAAGTGATTTTAATCCACTGCTACTTTCGGGAAATTAGTTGTAAACTTTTTTTATAATTCTTTATTAAGATTTTAGGGTGTTTCACAATCCTAAAATTATTTAATTACATTACGGAATTGCGATGAGAAATTTTGGAGGTGTAAGTGTTATTCATTTAGGTTGGTCCACCATTAGGTACTTCCGCCCACAAACTTACTGCAATGGTTTGTGAACTACCACTCCTACAAAAGGATCCACCATTGCCTTATAAACTTTGGCATTACAATTATGTAAACTGAGAGGATCTAAGAGAGTTCTACCTAAATTTTCCTTGGTTCGACGTCAGATTTGGCACTGACGACCCGTCAGTCTGTTGCGAAGGGATTACGCAAGTAATCGCCTCAGGAATGGAAGCATACATCCCAAATTCCATCAGGCTACCGTCAAAAGGAAAGCCCTAGTTCGACAGAGGATGCGAAAGAGCCATAGATAGGAAACAGCAAGGCTACAAGTACTGGCAGCAAAATCAGACCGCTTAAGCGAATGCAAACCTGTGATTAACGAAACTAAGGACAAACACAATCAAAGGACCAGGAATAAACTTTTGCAATGCTCCAGTGGCTCCAGGAATTTCTGGTCGGTAGCAAAGGCAGTAAGTAATAACTTTACAAAAACGTCTCTCTCATCTTTAACGGACGAACGGATTACAGCTAACCAAACATGCTTGCCGTAATGTTTTTATCGCACTCTATCTTAAACGTCCCCCAAGGCAAGGCTCTACCCATCATAACCAACACCAACACTACCATGGCAGAAGTTAAGTTTCACCACCGTAATATTCGTAAAATCCTCAGAGCTAAATACGCAAAAGGCATCTAGATCGGATGGAATATCTGCCATCGTGTTTAGGAACTGCGCCAACGACCTAACACCCATTTTTTCCAGACTTCTTCCTCTGTCTTACCGAAAAGGGATTTACCCATCCTTTTGGAAAGTCGCTCGAGTGCAACCTGCACCAAAAAAGGCAAGAACAACACGCCATCAAACTATCGTCCAATTGCCTTGCTTCCAATAATCTCCAAAGTCATGGATCGGGTAGCAACTACTCAAGTACCTCGAGACCAGCAGAATAATTAGCGATAACCAATACGACTTCCGCAAACAGAAATTGACAGGAGATATATTGGCCTATGTCATTCATATATGGAGTAGGGCAATTGGGAACAACGGAGAATCTCGAGCGATTGCGTTAGATATTTCTCAGGCATTCGACGGAGTTTGGCATGACGTATTGATCAACAAACTGCCATCCTTTGGACTGCCAGCGTCCCTCTGGAGCTGGCTTGCCAGTTTCCTTAAGAACCGATCTCTGCATGTTGCAATTGATTGGCACATTTCAGACACATTCACCATAAATGCAGGTATGCCTCAGGGTGCAATGCTCTGTTCCTCATCTATATTAATGACCTGCTAACCGGAACCAATAACCATGTTTACCGTTTTGCAGATGACAGTACCCTTGTCTACCAATTTAAATCCGAACAATCTTTACCAGCGAATGAGATTTATCACTGCAGACAGGAGCAGATTACAACAATTAATCAAGATCTGGAGAAAATTCGTACTTTGGGCGGCAGGAATTTGGTCCAAATTAATGCTGCAAAAACCCTACCGAGAAAACCAACCTGCCTTCCAAAAGGAGTCTGGGCCTATGATATTTCAGCTTGAGCCTTCTCTGGCTAGTTTATCCGCTTCTTGATTTCCTTGGTGGCCTTCGTGGTCTGGTACCCGGGCTAAGGTTAGTTTGATGGCCAGCCCCACGATTTCTAGGGCACTTATACAGACTTTATAGATGCCGGCTCCTGAGCCTTGACTGGTCAGCGAGTCGTCAGTATACCAGGCCAGATCAGCTTTGAGTGGGGGACCTTCCGCCCAGTCCTTCCTGTATAATTTTCACCAAAATGTGCCTCTTGAAATAGTATTGAGGAGTCATTTTGTCTGATGACATGTCATATAGTGACCCCTTCTATATTTTCCTGCTCAAGGTCGTTTCATATTCTTCTATGTGACCTTGGCCTAGCTTGAATCTGTATTAGGCCGCCTGTATTTCTTCCTTGGCGGTAGATCCAACAGAACTTCATTGCTGGTCTTGGAACAGCTCTCATGGCTCCGCAATACACATACACTCCCTGTAGTTGGCTGATTGCTGTGATTTGTGTGACCCTTCTTCCCCAGAAAATTGAACCATTGTATAGCCATAGGTTCATTTTTGGACTTAGCCCTTAGTTTATACCACATAGTCTTTTGCATCTACCCAGGGCAGTTTTTGCCTTCAGTGTTACTTTATTGAAATGTGGTCCCCATGTCATTCTTTGGTCAAATATGACTCCAAGGTATTTGATTTCTTTAACATTGAGCTTTGGGCATTTAAGTCCTTCAAGTGCTCTTTTTCTCGTGAAGGGGATGATTGTAGTTTTCAACGAATTGACGGACAGGCCTTCTTCCCCCACACCATCCGTCAATTATGTTCAGTGCATTTTCTGCTTTTTTTTCTGAAACATAATTCATGCGTTTGCCTCTGAATACTTTTACTAGGTCATCTGCGAAACCGAGACAGTGCATCTTTCTTAGAAGCTTCTAGGACAGCCCAGTATAGCGGCGACAGAACGCCTCCCTGTGGACAGCCTCACCATATCCGTGCTTCTACCGTATCTCTGCCTAAGGTCGAACTGATTGTCCTTTTCTCAAGCTGGCCTCAGTTCAGATGCAGGAAGTGGGTGGGATTCTCCTTCCCTTTAGTAATCAAGAGTTGACAATAAATTAACACATTTAAACAGAAGGCTACGATAGTATTAAGCAGGTGTAGAAGAATGTGTGGGAAAAACTGTGGTCTAAGTCCTAACTCTATGGTTATTCACGAGAGATATGGGACCCATGATAACATATGGAGTAGTGACTTGATGGGCAAAAACTAGGCAAGTGAAGGAAAGGAGGCTATTGAGTTAGGTGCTTACTCTTGCCCTACAAAGCGCAAATAAGACCGTGCGGAGTTGAACCGGGTCTGGAACACTGCAGACATGTGGCCGAGATATCCTTGTTTTAAAGATATTTTCACGGCAAGTGTTCCCAGGGTTTGGCCCGCATCATCCCGCCCCCAGCAACGCCTGACAGTTACGACAGATGGCAAGAGCGCACCCGTTCGTCGTACAACTGGAAACAGCTAGAATGTCGCTTTACAAGAACTCCTAGTGAATTACAACCTACAACTATTCAAGACCCGTCTCAATCAAGTGAAGTGCCATAGGATCTCCAATTAGTGTGTGTGCCACTGCCATAAAAAAATACATATATTTATTTAACTCTCTTAGAGAGAAACTATTATTAATTTATATTAACTTAACCTGTTATGTTTTCTTTTTGCTGCATTTTCTTACAGATTTTTTGTGGTGTATGAAAAATAAAAATGTTTGTTGTAATTTTCCCTTTTATTTAAACTTCCAGTTTATGAGATATTAATTTGGCTATTCCAAACAATAACACAAAGTATTCTCTTTGAAGTAAATATTCTGCTTTTTATTATTTTCTGTTATTCTGCAAGATAATTAAATAAATTTTTTTACAAATTTTGCTTATTGTTCAATAAACACTACATATACTTACGACATGGACTCGGGTATCCAAAATACATTTCAAGAAACATCTAAATTTAATCGAAATAATAATACTAAAAATATAAAGTAATTGTAGTAAAAAATCTTCACAGCTTGAAGACCAGTCAATCAATTCATTGCACGTTTTGCATTTTGGCATTTTGGTCATTCATTGTTCGAATTTAAATTGCTTTTAGCGAGCTAGACGTGTTTCAATCTATTTATTTTTTGCAATATAGTCCGTACATTTATTTCCTTCTTTATCCTATAATATTATAATTTTCGTTTGATATTTTTTTTGTAAGTTACTACTACTAGCTGATACTCGTGACTTCTTCCACGTTCAGAGTAAAGATCGCTCACCTTCAATCAAATATACAAAAATTTATGTAAAAAATAAAACAGAATTAAAGAGTTTCGCGGCTTTTCAAAATAGCAAATACTTTTTGAAATAAAAATAATTTTAGTTTTTAGGGGCTTGGAATTTGAGTTTTGAAAATCAACCAAAAGTTTTGAAACCAAACTAACTAACTAAAAAAAGTCCCACTATGATTTGAGAGCCCCAAATATTAAATGAATGAAATAATTAGGAACGCAGGCATGGAAGATGTCTTGCGTCCACTGATATACCATTTCAACCCGATAGCTTGGCCTCCCTCGCGAATGAGCATGGCTTCCTCTGCTAGATCTATCTTATGTCCTCCGCTGGAAAGTCGGCAAGAAGTTAAATGGATAATTCATCGTCAGTCAAGCGAAGCTTCACCTGCTTCCCAGATCTTCTACGCTACGGATGGAAATGCCAAATGTTTAAGCGACAGTGCCACAGCTTACTAAATATAACTGTGGGGGCCTTGCCGCATACCTCGTGCTCCCTCCCTGTAGAGCCAGGAAGGTGAGGTGTAAGTGCAATGCACCTTGATCATCGAAGAATTGTTCAACCTGCCTCATTCCTGGAGCAGTCCGCCATAGATCCATGATCTGCACAATCATTGCGATCCTGTCGTGCCAGACGAAACATTCCCCCTATTGTGTTCGACCAAGACCGCCAAGACGTCCCGACACTCAGCCAGTGTCCTTCCTTCTGAACAGTTCTGAGAGCCTCAAATATTACTTTGAGTGTCAATCGCTGAAATGGTTCATGCAAATGTGCCTTAGTCAGAGTTGCCAACATAACTACTTTCAGAATAATTAAATATTGGCATGGTTTAGTTCCGTCTGAATAATAATTTATTATTACTTTGAATATGTTACATAAAACCGCCATTGAAGCACCTTGTGAATCCCAAGAAATCTTCAATTGGCGTTCATGCTTTATAAGAGCTGAAAACAATGCTCCTTAAGGAATTTACTCTCCAGTTGAAAAGCATTATTCTCCAAGGCTCTTCTTCATCAGCCATATTTAACTAATTCAGGAAGATAAAAGAATGTTAATAAATTCTACTTGATTGCAACCAATCATCATTAAAAAGTATTTCATATCAATAACAATAAGTTATTTCTTCGGGGAACAATGGGCCATTTGCATTATTGCCAGCATATAATTCCCTCAAGGACGTTACGTAAACCTATAAAGTCATGACGTGACCTTTGCCGAAGAATGCATATATTTACTGGTTGGGTTGTTCCTTTTTTTACTCTGCACGTTATGTGATACATTATTTCTTGGTGTTCATTATAGCTAAATTGTTTTTTTTTGCTTCAAATATTCATCAGCGGGTTATTTGGGTTTGATATTTAAAAGCAATATTTGCTCTGGTTCACGTTTTGGCTCTATTTGGATATCATCAATGCTCTAGGGTTCAGTCTTCAACAATTATAAAGACGTGCATTCGCTATGATACTCATTGTTTTATACAACCGATGAAGGCCAAAATATGGTCGAAACGTTTGACATTATGTGTGTGGTTTTTAAACCTTTTGTTTATCACTATATTTAGGTCTGGATGGTCTTAGCTTAACAACATTATGCATATATGATGTAACATCCTAGGAAACATTTTAAATGCAAATTGTTTTCAAGGGAGCTTTAACAATGTTTTAAAGAAGTTCAATCTTTGAACAAAAACGTCCAGATTGTTCCTAGTAGTTTGTATCTAGATGAATCGAGTGCAAATGAAGCTTTACCAACCAACATACTATCGGGTGGAAATTCCATTTCTCAAGAGTTCTGTGGTAACAGACAATTGTTTTTAAGTAAATTGGGTCAGAAATTGTAGATGACGATAAAGAGAAGAGTCAAATGGAAGAAAGGGGGTCGTTAGGCTTTAACTAAAATCTTCCTATAGCCAAAACACTCTATGACTGCAAGCTTGTAGACCGTACAGCACTCCATAAAGTATTTTATTCTGGGTTATGATTAATCAGCTTTATGTAGATTATTGATAAGAAATAAAGTGCTAACTTGTAACCAGCCTTAAGCGTAAGGTGCCAATTATGTAACACTATTTGTTAATTGCTTAACAGGCGGTCCATATGCCACGTTTACTCATCGGTTTCAATGATAATCAAAGGTCTGGGTCTATGACTTGTCAGTTACGTGAGAGCGCCACTAATATACTAGGAATATATTAGTGATTTTTGCACATTGAAATCAGGGCAGTAAAATTTAGAAACATATCCTTGATAATAATATTGTAAAATTTGAAATTATTCTTTTACCTTTCACTTTAACTTACCAAAATAAGCACCTGGATTCTAATTAAACTATTTATTCAAATAGTAAAAACTTTCACAGACATAACTGTATTAAAACAATGGATATGGTTCCAAATTAAATTGGGGCTATGGTATTGCCCATAAAATAATGAGATTTTAAAAGATTTAAGTCATCTGAATAATTATCAGATTATTAATTTAAATCAAATCAAATTATTAAATTAAAGTAAGGTAATAAGTCTTAATCATCGTCTTAATCTAAGTTTTATAATATTAATATTGCCTAATTCCTGTTTGGAAATAGTTGTAACTAAACCTTGAATTCTACAGGTCCTGACTAATCGCAGTTAGTTATAAAGTATCAAAAATAAACAATATTTATTAAACAAACTAATCTAAATTAATCCCCTCGCGGCGATAATATCAATATATCAATAAGCAGTTAATAAAGATCTATTAAATTAATGAATAATTACTCTATAAAGTAAGTAGGTATATACCTGCGGGGAACACGAATTGAGCTCAGTTCGATACCAGTATTAATGCGAAAAGTTAAAGTTGCAAATAGCAGTTATGCGAAACAAATTACTGCCATGAGGTTTACAGCCAATAACAGTAAAAATAAATCAATTATTTATCATGATATTAGCAAAATTAATTCTCTACTCAGATATGACAATGAAGAAAATAAGTTATCTCCACAGCAATTATGAAAAGAAATAGTAATATATATATTTATCGGTAAATTCGATAAGAAAAACGGTAAGATCAGTAAACGGAAACAAGAAATAACGATATAATATACGATATAGAAAGCAAACGACCTACAGTCATTTAACAGTAAATTCATGAATCAAAATGATATATTACGATAATATGTGTGATATAGGAACTCGCTAGGTCGGCATAGAAAAGCCGCTGACGGACGTTCAGCCCTCAAAGGGAGGAAATTCTATCCCACGGGAGGACGTTCGTCTCACGGCAGGTCACGGAATGTCCCTAATTAAAATATAAATAACTTTCTCTATTCAATATAGACACCCTAACATGTAACAAATTTTTTAAAAGAAAGAGTAACCACACTACTACTAGAGGGTAGTGCATGTAAAAGGAAACTCACATTTCCTTTAGCATAAGCTTGAATTGGAAAAGGTCTTCTGGGTAAATCTCTTTCTCCGTATTTAACATCAAATTTATATTATATCTTCCACCGTCGCGTCGCGTCGTCTGAAGCGAAAATTGCATTAACTGTTCCATCTCCATTTTCATGCATTTTTACTGGTCTTAGCTCAACTTTAACGCTAAATCCCCAAACCCAGCATCAGTTGTATCAACTTTGCTTGTATCAATTGCTGGCCCCGTGATTTTAACTTTTTCGGGTTCTGTAACTGGCCTGACTTTAATAGGAAATGGACTGTTGGGGATATCATTATAGAGAACTTTATCAGTATCAGACAATATGGCCAATATCCCAAACTAACCCAAACTACACCTGGTAGTATGTTTGCCACTTAATTTCACTACAAAAATCAGACGATAATTAGTCCTGATGGTCAAAAATAACAACGAAAATTTCAGACATTGGAAACCGGTCGTCTTTTACCTCCTACATGCTTGAGCATGCAGGAAAGAAGGCCCATCAGTTCCCCCAAAAACGCATATATACCACATCTGTCAAGAGGGCGCTCCGAACGGATTCTTCGGATCTTTCGAGCGACTCGGAGCAGCGGAAGTAAGGCACTCAGAAGTAAGGTAGCGAGAGTATCGACAATACGAATCGACCAGCCAAAGGTAAAATCGCACAACCGCATTTTGTAACATTTTCAACGTTACAAACTGAAGACAGCCTAAAAAC
>JAEQML010076765.1:0-13198 GCA_016904865.1 Pissodes strobi
AAATAATTGAAGACTTATTTGTTGATTCTATGTAACAGTCACGACATCCGACTAAATGCCATCGTGCACGTCTCATATGAAGAAACGTTCGGCATAGTCGAATGGACATCTTGCTTGTTACATCCGAATATGCGTCCTGGGAGAGAGTTTCACAGTGATGCAGTGCGCCAGACAAAGGAGTTCTTGTAAAGCGATGTTCTAGGTGTTTCCAGTTGTACGAAGAACCGGTGCGCTCTTGCCGTCTATCGTGACTGTCTGACAGGCGTTGTCAGGGGCGGGATAAGGAGGGCCAAATCCTGGAAACATCTGCCGTAAAAGTATCTGTAAAACAGGGATTTCTCGGTCACATGTTTGCGGTCTTTCAGACTATCCAGATTCCGTGTCAACTCCGGGTCACCGACGAGACGCACAACTCTCTTCTGAACGGAATCCAGTAGCTTTAGGGTGTGCTCCGTCGTGGCACCCCAGATGTGTGAGCAATATTCTAAGCACGGTCTTATTTGCGCTTTGTAAAGCAAGAGCAACTGCTGCGGTGTATACATTCTTTGTTGCGAAATAGCGTACCAAGCTTCTGGGAGGCTGATTTTGCGACGTTAGCAACGTGGTCATGCCAGGACATATTGCTGTTGACCAAGACCCCCAGTAGTCCGATTGAATGAAGATGAAGGGATGGTCGATCCTGCCATAATGGTATCATTGCCCGCCGTATGGTAAACGTGGCTGCTTGGATGATTTTTCAATGTGCATTTGCATTCATACATCGAAATGAAAGAGACACTCATTCGATTACACTATTCCTTTGTAGGTATGTATCTATTCGTCAAATATTTCACTTCATACATGGCCCTCCGCTCGCTCCGGGGGCGTAACCAAACAAACCTAACCCAAACTAACCCAAGACATTCCCAAATGAGGAAAAACAAACTAAAAAATATTTACATTTTCGACTGACAAATTTATTTATTTTTTTATTTCCGGCATGCCTTGGGTTAGTTTTGTTTGGTTGCGCCCCCGAAGCGAGCGGAGGGTCATGCGTGAAGTGGAATATTAAATATACTTAAAGTCTATTCAAATTTCATTTACGCCTGATGTAAACAAAAGCACATGTATGCCTGAATTGCACAGGGTCGTACTTTACTAAACAATTAAAAAAGTGTAACTAAAAATGCTGAAACTAATCTAAAAAGTAATAAATTGTCAATAACTTCACCGTACGAAGTAGTATAAGCTTTTATTTCGAACAAACACTGTAATTACTTTACACAAAACGTCTTTTGCAAGCAGGGGAATCACAGCGAAAACTGAATTCGATCCTGGTCAAAATAACGGGGCGGAGTATCGAATGATTTATGACCGATTCACCAATAGGAACGCAAAACGGCCCGCTTTTGGCTGTTGTCGAGCACGTGCTATTGTTTTCATGCGGCGTAAATGAAATTCGAATAGACTTTAAATAGTAAACAACACTGTTATTCCCCATAAGAAAATGTGCAAATTTTTGGAAACACTGTGCCAGGTCCCCCGTGTCGGTTACTAAAATTTCATTATTTTCACGTTACAATTTCAATATTTTCACGTTACACCTGGGAAAGTCGTAGTGGAAGTTTGCCCTTCTAGGGCAATTTAGGCTCAAAACACGGATATTTTTTCGGCTCAAATGTGGCGAATCCTCCGATTTTTTTGGCTTAAGCTACTCTATAGGACACCCCTTTTCTAGCAAAAAAAAAAAGAAAATTTGCAAAATCGACACAACCTATATATCATCAGACCCTTAATTTGATGATATCTTTGACGATTTTTAACCTTTCTTATATTTTCCTTGCATTTGGTGATTATTATACGCGGTTAACTAATTTTTATATATTTCGGATAACTCTCTTAACTGAACTCTCTAAATTAAAATTTTTATTACAAAACAAATCCGAACGTTCTATAAAGAGCGTTTTGGAACATACTTGCTTCAATATTGCCTAACTTGAACGCTAGAGAATTTATATGAATTTGAATTGAACGCTAGAGAATTTATATGAATTAGCTACGATAAATCGTTTTTTTTTTCAAATTAAGCGACGTCATCGATGACGTAAATACAAAACCTTCGGGAAACGAATTCTACTTATTATTACATATTTATGTAATGCATGATTTGATTGATTTGTAATACATACAACAAATATCATAGAATACTATCCTTATTATAAAAATGAGATATTATTATATGACATATTTTGTACTATAAGACTGTAATATAAAAAAAAACTGTAATTAATTTTAACGTCTTAAACTAATCAATATTATCAACAATAATATGGTAAGAATAACCTCGTGCGACTATGGGAAGGCAAGATTTTTTACGTGCTAGTCCTCTACCCCCCTCAGTCGTCGTTAAGGTTCACTCGCTTGGCGCACTATAATAACTACAACGTTAATTTTAAACTCAAAGCTTAAGAAAATTCTGAATTTAAAATATAAGATTATGAAATTAAGAGTTTTCTATAACAAAATTTTAAGTTTTTGAGGTTCCAACAAAATTCTGATTTAAAAAAATTCTATGGTTATCAAGACTTGGGGTTTAAACTAAGAAGTTAACAACATTTTAATTATAATCTGTTAATCTGAGATTTCAACACATTTATGACTTTACACTCAAAATAAAAATTCGGAATTTAACAAAATTTCAAGTTTAATTTGTAAATTTAAGAAAAATCTGTCAAAATTCAGAATTCAACAAATTTCTAGGTTTAAACGTGGAATATCAAAATTGTAAGTTAAAAATCAGAATTTAATAAAATTCTAAGTTTAATCTGGGAATTTAGCAAACATTCTGAATTGAAAATCAGGTTTGGAAAATATCAACTAGGGTTAAGCAACTAAAAATACAACTCTTGAACTTTTTTCATATCTAGCCTCGTTCTCGAGGAAAAAAAACATTTACTGGAGCACAGAAAAAAACAACTTTCTCTTTTTTCATCGCGTCCAATAATTCTTCTGACTGGAATTAATAAGCAAAAAATTAACAGCTACACTAACCCAGTATTTGCTAGCTTGGCAGTTTGTTTTTATTTTCATTAATGTTTTCCAGGGACATTCATTAAACTGGTCTTTATTTTTTGCTCGAAACAGAAGTAAGAAACAAAAAAATTGAAGAGACAAAAGTTGTAATTTTAATTACTAAATTCGAAAAAATATATAGTTATTCCAAAAAAGCCAGTGAGTCACGTTTTTTGTTAGTAATGTTCGTTAATGTGCTGCCCAGGACGCCTCCGGACTTAACAATTTTAATCTAGTTAAGACCAAATTAGCCAATTAATATTACAAATAAAACTACCAAATTTAATCTTCAAAACAAAGCATTTCCGGGTCCATATTTATGTGGAATTTTTATCTCAGAATTACTTAACGAATCATCCCTATAAGTTATTGCACATACTTAATTAACATCTTGTATTTTATAGTTAGTTAATGCTTTGTCAACAAATACACTGTATTTTGTATAATAAAGTAAAGGACGGCGGAGATGCTCGGATAATTCCGATCGATCTTCCTTACAGGTAGGTAAGTCGATTGATCTTGTAATTTTGTATAATAAGCTTAGGTTTTGTTTGGAAGTCTTACGGAATTAAATATTTATATGTAATCTTCTTTCTTTATTAAGTTGTTGCAATTACTTTATAGATCTACATTTAGTCTTATTTACGACACGAAGCCGAAATATAATTACTATCTCGAACCGAATTACCGGCAGTAAAGCTCAATCATAATTATATTTCGGTCTCGTCCCGTAAATAAGTTCAATCATATTTCGGTCTCGTCTGGTAAATAAGATGCAATTTTATTGTATTCTCAGCACAATACGCTAAACACCATCATTGTTTCATTTAGTGACCAGAAGATCTTCAAAATTATTTTAAAAATCATTTGGTGATTTGAGGCAGTTTCTGGTGGAGTATGATAGATTTCGAGGTAAAATTTCCCTTTTAGCATATCGTTGCGTATAGTTTTTGTTAGATTTGTTTACCTGAAATCTCATTTAGACTGATTTGAAGACGGAAAAATGGACTAGTATCGGAGAAGTTTTTCAAGAGGTAAGCATCGATTTCTGCCGATTTTATTTAAGAAAAATAATTGTATTTTCATAATACTAATCTCGCCTTGTTAAACTATTCACTTTGGCATGTGGTTTAAAGCACACAACATTTTTCTATTTTTCTTTTTTTTTTCAACGCAAATCTACGGTTTGACGTCACGTGTACACTGTCAATAGGTTTTATAGAGAGATAGATTTTTTGTATAAAATATTAAAATATTCTTAATAATATCAGCTTATAAAATATCCCGATGCGACACTACCGTTAAATAAATTGTACCAAACAAAAAGACACTTGTTGAGCGTCAAATATAATATATTAGCATCAAAATTGCAATTTTATGTAAAAAAGAACTTACCATTCAATACTCTTATATCCTTTAGCGCAACAATGCAGTCCTTTAAATTGGCCGACGATAGCGAATTCCTCGTTGGTGGCCTCTTTGGTGAAGCGCATAGCGCTTCCGTCGTCACTAAAAGTGTTCAAGGAACAATAGTCTTCGATAGCTAAGACACTGAGTGCACAAAACGCAGTCAGAACACTTGAAATACGTAAAACAGCCATTTTGATGAATTTTTTTCGGGTCACTTACTTACACTTATAAGTTTAATGAATGAATGAGTCACCGGGGAATTTTGACAGTCAATAATTACGAAAACATTTTATTTGGTCAGTAAATAAAGGAATCGATATTTGTCAGTAGTCGACGCCGCCATAAACAAAGTATTTTCGCGAAATTTTCGATAGAGAAACGCCAGAAATTCGAATTTTGACGTACGAGCGCGTGCTGATTCGTTTCGTGTGAATTCGGTCTCACAATGGTAATGCAATAACGCACGGACGTAGAATGCCGGTCGACTCAATTTCGGCCCGGTGTGGAATCGCATATTACCTGAGCGCACTGCGTTGGGATTGGTCGAGATTTCGGAACCGTCCACAGTGGGACGAAATTTCGTGCAAAACTATTCCAAGCTATTTCACTACGACGAAAAAATATCCGCTCGGCGCTTTTTGGTATTTTATGAACGTGGATATGAAGTTGTGGTTCTATAATGTCGATTTCAAAAAAATAGTAAATAATTGTTCCGCATAATCGAAATGTTTTTTTTCACACTTTTTTTAGGCTTAAAGCCTAATTTCGTTATCATACAGTACATTTTCATCTATTCCTTTATCAGTTTGATTAAACTTAACAGCAAGCTTATCAGGCATTGACTGTACGGGTTGGCTCCAAATATTACCACATATTTGTTGAAATATATATTTTTTTTAATTAAAAGTAGGTACCCAATGTAGTTGTTTTTGAAATATTGCCAGTTGGAAATTATCGTTTTAACACACTATTAACCCCGCTAGAACCTAAAAGGATTCAGTTAAAACGTAAGGGCTGCATCTTTTAATAATGTACCAATCCGGGGCCAAGGAAACTTAAAATTAACCAAAAGTCAATTTTAAAGTTGCAATCTAAATACTGACAAAGGATATTACGTAAGTTTCCAAGGCTCCGGACCTATCTTTTGACGCCCATTTCCGGTTTGACCGGAATTTCAAAACACGATATCAAGACAAAACAATCAGGATCTCAAGTACCATCCACAAAGTAATGCTACCAGCATTTGATAGCACTAAAGCACCAAGTGCAAAGGCTTCCGGAAAAGCTATCAAAAAAACGTCTAGTTCATCTCACCGCATGATACAAATAGCTCAAGCTCGTGCATATGATATGCAAGAGCTCTTTCGGTATGATCTATCTGATAACTACTCATTGTTTAATGAACAGAGGTTAATGACAAAACCACAAAAAAGTGCATTTTTAAAACTAACACCAGCAATTTGTTCAAATCTGATGACATGACGTGTTATATAGTGGATATAATAGGTTTGTTCTAGCAGCGGTTTAAACCCAAACCAAACCAAATCCAAGCCAGCGGAGTTTGCGCATAGCGATTTAAGTGTCGCTTATATTGCAATGTGCAAACTCCGCTGGTTTGGATTTGGTTTGGTTTGGGTTTAAATCGCTGCTAGAACAAACCTAATGGATTCCTTACGAAAAGTTATGACAAATGAAAAGAAAACTTTTGGCGGAGCGGTTTCTGCGTTTTCGTCATACATAAGAAGCATCACAAAAAATTGTGGAAGAGTCTATTATATCTTTGACAGTTATCACACACTGTCACCGAAAAAGGCTTAAGGAGTGCAGATACAAGGTACCATCATTGCCATAGATATTGCCCACATATCTGATGATGTTCCATTACCTGTTCAACTCAGCAGTTTTTGGGGATCATCAAAAAACAAACTGAACTTGCAAGTGTTCATTGCTAATACCCTGATAGCTTCTTTGACAGAAACACCATGTAGTACCTACCAACCACAACTTTAGTGTATTTTATGGTGATGAAGAAGATGAATTGTCATTTAACTGTGCATCTGTGCAAAGTGGAATGCAAGTAAACCACCCACAATTAAATTGCTCGCCAATACAGGAAGCAGACCTTAGAATGCTGATTCAAAACATGCATCCTTGCGTGGATTTTCCAAAATCGTTCTAGTTAATGATGACACTGACATAATGGTGTTAGCTTTGATTCACTGAGCTACTCTTGATCAGCTTGGTGTTCAGGACTTTTGGGTGCGCACTGGAGTTAGTGATTCCACGCGACTTCTGCCTGTTCATGATATTCACCAAAACCTATGATCTTTGCTTCCAGCCATCGACGCACTATCTGGGTCAGATTACACGAGTAAGTTTGACCCTAAAAAAGCAGCCCTTCATATCCACGCTTCTAGCCATCCATGGTATATCTGGAACACTTTGGCGTATCATCTGATTGGGCTGACATAGAACAAAGCTTTATATCTGCAGAAACATACTTGGTGCAGTTATTACGAAAAGGACCAACTTGTTTGTGGATGTATGCAGAGTTCCAAGGGTCATTTGCTAAGATCCTTTTTCTATACATATATTCAGCAACACTGTATTGATTATGTGTTTGTTGCCTTAGACCCATGTCAGTTTGTTTTGCCTTAATAGACAATGAATTGGTGCCAGAAAAGAACTTACAGAACTACCCGACTGATTTTGTTGGGACATGTAATTGTTTAAAATGTGCGAAATCATCCTCTATTTGTAGAAAAAATAAATTGACCCGTTGCTTCTTCTGCAAGTGTGGTAGTAAGGAGTTAGGTTCAACCTGTAACAATCCTTTTTAGATAATCTAAATATGCTTTTAATGCACTCATTATTGGAATTCAATAACAATAAAAAATTAACGAAATTGATGTTTATTTATTTATTTATTTGTTCTGGTTCTGGGGGTGGTGGTAAGAGGGATAAAGGGGGGGGGGGGTATTTACTGTTGGAATATTAACAAAAATTAATTCCAAATCTTCTTAGTTTTAGGTCATCGCCTTCTTAGTATGTTTATATGTTTATATTAAATCACGATGACACTTCATGATGGGCTTATGAATATAAGTGCTGTCTAAACGTTTTTGGCCCTGTGTGGTCTGAATGTTTTCTTTAAGGCATCTTTTAAGATATAATTTCGAGAGCAGTTAGTTAGTCGCATTGAAACCTTCCGCGTGCATTTTTATAAAAGTAATTAAAAACAGTTTTCCTGCAAGTCAATTCCATTGTGTTTTATTTCACCCATAATCCGAGTGATTTAATAAAAGACTTAGGTAAATAGTGAACAACATTTCTAAGTGACTTTGTGAAAAATTAGGATAATGGAGAATAAAAGTACAAGAAACATTAAACCGTTTGATCGTGATGAGTACGGTGTGTGGAAGTTTCGAGTTAGAGCGCTTTTATTTGAACTTGACGTGATAAAAGTGATAGACGTTGAAAGACCGAATCCGGTAACCGAGGTGTAGCTCAAACTAGAGCGTCTCGCGAAAAGTGTTTTAGTGGAGTACCTGTCAGACTCATTTCTTGGTTTTGCCAAAGAAGACAGTACTGCTAAATACATTTTACAAAGTTTGGATAAAATATATGAACGAAAAAGTATAGCGTCTCAGTTGGCATTGCGAAAAAGACTATTAAGTTTAAAACTACAAGGTGATACTTCGCTGATGCAACATTTTACAGTGTTTGATGATTTGGTTGCCGAACTATTAGCAACTGGAGCTAAACTGGGGGAAGCTGATAAAGTGTCACACCTGCTAGTGACACTTCCAAACTCCTGTGATGGCGTAATAACTGCCATTGAAACCTTATCTGAGGATAATTTGAGTTTAGCTTTCGTCAAAATACGATTACTCGATCACGAGGTAAAATTGACGAATGAAAGCAGAGACACAAGCACTAAAGCTCTTGTGAGTGAAAGGAAATTTTCTGCAGCCGAAGAGAATTATCGTCCGAACTTATCGCACATTCCAAGACGGCAGAATAAGTTCCGGAAGATGCCCCACAATAATCGACATAAAATACTAAAAAAAAAACAACTAATGCCAAATATCATCAATGTGGCAGGCCTGGCCATTTTAAAAGGGATTGTTTCTTTCATAAGAAAGCACTATAAACAGTCCCAAAGACAAAGGACTGTGCAAACTGTGCAGCTAAAACCGAATGACAACCAAGGTTTTGCATTTATGCTAGGAAATCAACAGTTCACCAAGCAAACTGAAAATAAAATAACGTTCATTTTGGATTCTGGTGCATCTGATCACATTATTAATCGAGCGGATTTAAGTGCTTATTTTTCAACTCTATCGACACCAGTCAAAATATCAGTGGCGAAAAATGGACAATTCATAACAGCAACAAAGAAAGGATCATTGGAGGTTTTCAGCAACCTGGGAAACCATGGAATCCTGGAAGATGTCCTGTACTGCCCATATGTCCCCTATAATTTGCTATCAGTGGCAAAAATGCAAAATGCTGGTATGACGATTACTTTTAATAAAAAAGGCGTGGAAATATATAATGGTGGTAAGATGGTAATGCAGGGTAAGTCATCAAACAATTTGATTTGTGTAGAATTTATTTTAAATATTGAATTAGTAAACAATGTTGCACATTTAGTTCAGTAAAAACAAGTTATGAAATTTGGCATCAACGGCTAGGGCACATAAGTAAGAATAAATTTATAGATTTAAAAAAAATAAAGGAATGATTAAAGATAGTTCTTTAATAAATCATATTACACCTACTGATGATTTATGTGAGGCTTGTATTAGTCAAAACTTATGTAAAAAGGCCGCTTTTTATCGCACATTATGTGGTCCGATAACTCGATCAACAGTAAATGACAGAAACTATTTTGTTTTATTTGTCGATCAATTTACCCACTACTGCTTAACTTACCTTGTTAAAAATAAATCAGATACATTCTCTGTTTTTAAAGATTATGTTGCAAAAAGTGAGGCTCATTTTAATTTAAAAATAGTTCATTTGTATTGTGATAATGGTGGAGAATATTTATCTTTGGAAATGAAAAAATATTGTATGGAAAAGGGCATTAGTTACCACTTAACTGTTCCACGAACTCCACAGTTAAATGGTGTGACAGAGCGAATGGTTAACTGAAAAAGCTCGTACAATGGTAAACGGTGCAAAATTAGAGAAAGTTTGGTGGAGGGAAGCAGTGTTAACTGCTACCTATTTAATAAATATTACACCAACCAGAGCTCAGAGAACACCATATGTGGCATAATAAAAAGCCACAAATAAAGTATCTTAAAGTTTTTGGTTCGACTGTTTATGTGCATAAAAAACCTAGTAAAACAAAATTTGATGAAAAGTCATGGAAAGGCATATTGGTAGGATATGAATCAAATGGGTATAAAGTGTGGGTGGTGGAAATAGAGAGGTTTGTCGTAGTAAGAGATGTAATTGTAGATGAGACAAATTATTTTCAGTCAAGGCCTGTGTCTGAGGCGGAAGAGGTTAAGTTTGAAAAACCTCAAATGAAACCTATTAGTATAGATACGTCAAGACTAGGGATAGAGTCTCATGTATCATCTGACAGTGAAAAACCAGATGACGTTAAATCTGGAGCTGTGAAATCAGATATGGTTAAGTGTGGAGCCCAAACTAATGTTCCTGACGTCACGTCAAAATCAGTAGTACCAATAACGGCGAACGAAAATACCTCCTGTACAATACAGTGTTCTTGAGCAAATCCCTATATGATGGCGAGACATGGCAGATCAACAAAGCTCTGGAACGTCAGCTATCAGCACTAGAAATGGATTACTAGCGCAGATCAGCTGGCAAGTCAAGGTGTCCGATCCTTGACTTGAATTAGGAACGAACACATAAGAGAAATAATGAAGGTGCCAAGAACCATTATAGAGAAAATACAGAAAATACAGAAACGACAACTAAGAGGCAGACTAAAACAACATGGTTGGGAGGAATAGAGCGAGCAATGTCTGAGCGAAATCTACGGCCAGAGGACTGGCAAGACCGAAGAGGCTGGAAACTTGGAATGGCAACGTGTAGGACGCTATAACAACCGATATAGTAGTAGTATTTCTGGTATATTGATACCATACAGTACAAATGTATCAGAAATGTACAGATTTTGGAGGTAGCTGAGAGGATCATAATTTGACTGGTTCAGACGAGTATGGTGGTTGCCAAAGCGTTTTGATTATTTTAACTTTATCGTTCCTCCTCCTCTGTCTTCTATCCTGTTCAGGATGCAGTGACACCATCAGAGTTTATTATTACCTCTCTCCATTCATCGCTGCTTTGGGCGGACTGCTCGGTTTCATGTAGACATATGTTGATTATTTGTTTTGTTTGGTCTACCCATCTAGGGGCGATCTTCCGCGGGGGCGTCTACCGTCGACCTTGCCTTCTATAATCAAATTTTCCATTGCTTCTCTTCTCCAGGCAATGTGACCAAGATACTGCAGGTTGTACATGTAATTGATTTTTATCAGCAGCCTAGTTTTTCGATTAAGTTCCTGTAGAACAGACTAGTTTGCGCGGTGTTCTATCGAAGATACCATTAAAATGCGTCTGTAGGCCCACATTTCAAAAGCCTCGATTCTCTTGCCTTATTCAAAGTCCAGGTTTCGGGCATTGACCAGTTTTAGTTTGGTGTTCTTTGATATGGTTCGCTGTTTTCGGCATAGCCAGTCGACGCCGAATTTCTTTTTCACAGCCTCAGTTATTTGTGATCACTGACTCTAAGTAATTGAATTTCTCCATCACCTCATATCCTATGATGTCTGTTATATGTATACAGTTTTTCTCTTGTCTATTTACGATCATGATTTTTGTTTTTGCGGTATTTATTTTAAGTCCATACTGTTCACTAGTGGTTGGCAACCTGTTCATCAATTCTAACAGTTCTGGCACGCTGCTTCTTCATGCTGTCCCAGATGATCACTCTCAAACAACAAAGTTGCACAACCATAAGCCGGTACGTTTGTGAAAACATTGTCCAAGCAGTTCAGGCCACGTGTCGGAGTTGCAAAGTTCTTTTTTAAACCAAATTACAGATATCCCCTGCCCTAAGATCTACAGCATCAACAGTAGTAGTGTTAAAACGTACATTAAAGTCCCCTGAGAGTATTACCTTTCAATCCAGTGGGATCATCCCCAAACAAGACTTAATCACTCCCAGAAAGTGTTAAAGTGTCCCGCTGGCGACCTATAAACACATATAATAAGTACCTTTAGGTCCTTTGAGTAGCTGCAGCAAATCTCAGCTTACCTTTCAATGCTTAAACTGTTAATATTTGGTAAAGGTACAAAATTCTGATTATTCTTACCACCAATTGCTACTCCACCCCCTCTACTCAGTGTACGAGAGAAGGAACTAATATGTATCAAATCGTTAATTTTCACAGTACCAATTTCCTGCTCTTTCAACCAATGCTCACTAATGCATAGAGCATCATAATTCTTGTCGACCATAAATGCTTCCAAGGTTGGGATCTTGTTCCTAATTGACTGGATGTTATTGTGTAGTACTTTGAAGCTGTTTTCTGAGTATGCCAGAGGCTCACTCAAATTTGTCCCATCCTTGGTCCCATATTGGTGATTTAGGACATTTTCCTCAGATAAGTTTGAAGATTCTGAAAATGGTTCACATATGCACCTTCCGTCCAGAAGGAACCCAGCTCTACTTGGTTTGACATGGACCTTGAACACCTAGCTTGAACAAATAAATCACAAACAGATGAATGTCCTACAACCGCACAGCCTCGAAAAAGTGAAAGAATTTAAAATTTACCCCCTGTATCATACAAGGAGGAGGAAATACCCGATTATCTTTTATGTGCTTAATCTGTAATATGTACTTTACCCGGTTCTTTTCATGAAATTAAAAATAGAGATGATAGGTTAGAGTGGAAGCGTGCCATTAATGAGGAAATTGATTCTCTTTTAATTAATAAGACCTGGACTTCAAATAAAAATATAGTTAATTGTAAATGGGTTTTTGCTTTTAAAAATGATAAGCATGGAAGTCCTATAAAATATAAAGCTCGTCTTGTTGCCAAAGGCTTTAGTCAAAAATATCTTATTGACTATAATGAAACTTTTGCACCAGTCGCTAGGATTTCAAGTTTTCGATTTATAATAGCTTTTGCCAATCAAAATCGTTTGTTAATACATCACATGGATGTTAAGACAGCTTTCTTAAATGGTAAATTTAGGGAGGAAATTTATATGGAGGTTCCGGAGGGAATCAAGCATGAAAGCTATCAAGTCTGTAAACCAACATCTACAAGCAAATAGACCACACATATTGGCCCTTACAGAAACACAAGTATGTTCTACAACAACAACAGTGAACTACCTCTATCCTGGTTACGACTTACATACCCGATTTAGATATAAGCTCGGAATATGCCTTTTTGTTCGAAGCGACCTCTCATGTCACCGCGAGGAAACACTCGAACCGAACAACCTTGACGTCATGTGGCTCAAGTTCACCGCCCAGGGGTTTAACCAAGTTTATATGTTGTCTCTATCGCCCTCCGAGCGATAGAGCCTTCCAAAGCTTTTTCTCAACACTAGCTACCACCTTTGACTTAATACAGGTCGATCACCCCAGTTCAGAAATAATCGTTCTGGGAGACTTCAATGCCCACAACACCAACTGGCTCAAACATCACAACAAGACCGACAACGAAGGTAGAGA
>JAEQML010076771.1:0-13197 GCA_016904865.1 Pissodes strobi
TTTCGTTTAATATAATCTAATATTATGGACCATCGCAAAGGACAAACTAATCAACATTAAAATAAAGAAGCATTTAAAAGTATATAACTTTTTCTGAACGCACCTTTGCGTAGTTCGTGTAACAATGGGTTTATCATACTTTGTCGTACTAAAGGTATCGTATTTATCTCTTCACTGGAGCGTAACAGGCTTCGTCCCTATTCATTGATATCTAGAACCTTTGATGGCTAAAGAAAAATAAGCACATAAAGAAGCAATTTCCATTACATCAATTTAATTAAATGCTTTATTGTCTGATGAAACAATACTCAACAAAGCTGTAGAGAGGAAGGTCAATAATCACATAAAAATATTCGAAAAAGACACATTATGCTGACATGTAAAATAAAACAAGAAAAAACAATTAAACAAATGCATATATCATAGTGTAACTGTAATATGCAACAAGAGATCATATGGCAACAATCATCAACTTAACATACAATTTTCTTTTTAATTAAGGTGGCGAAACAATATTTGTGAGATGCAAGTAAACTAAAAATGATTTAATAATTACTTATTTAATTTATTCATGTTATTGTGCTAAAATACATATACGCCTAAATTAATACATGTAGTATCTCGATAACATAATACAATTAATACAATAAAAAAACAATTGAATACAATATTTGTTGTTTAATATACAAAATTAATAAATTTATCAAAAGAGTAAAATGTTTTCCCTAATATAATATCTTTCAACCTCCGATGGAGCTTAGTAGATGGGTTTTTAGTCGTGGGTGATATGCTGTTCGCAATATTTAGAGCTATAATAGTCGAAAAACACTCATTAAAATCATCTGGCGAGTCATTAATGGGCTGGGAGCCGTAGCTAGCTGCCTCTTTTTTTGTGCTCGTTAATAATTTTTCACATTGCTTTGCATGGATTATTGGAAGATATCTATCCGTAACAGCTATTCTGGTAGTGCTGGCAGAATTCCTGTATAAGAGTTAGAAGGATTCAAAACTATGGCAACAGTAGCAATATGTTTTAGCAATTATTAATATGTTTAAATGTATATGCAATGAAAACCAGAACAACCACTTGTGAAAATAATGCGGAAGTCTGTCAGAAAATTACAGAATAAGATTATTTATTTTACTTGAATAAAACATGTTTTAGTACTCAACTCTTTATGTCTGCGAGTTCATTTGCACTATTATCTCATCATAGATGACAGTATGCCATGTTGGTGTAGTTTAATTTTCTTTACAGCTACAATTTTTTAAGCATGGAACTTATCCGTTAACGCCGATAGTATACTATCGGCGTTAACGACTTATCCCGAGAACAACACGTATAGGTCACCAATATAGTATTCTTAAGTTTAGCATCAGAAGATCGACATCCATATTGTAGAATACCGTTTGATTCTCGTTACTATCGACTGTACTCGACAATCTCCGGAATGCTTGGAATTTACCCATGACTTCACAGTCCAATGAATTGTTTTCAAAAGGTCTTTTAGTTGTAGTGCAGTGGTCAGATCCTGTACTTGTGCTACGGCGACCCGGGTTCGATTTCCGTCGGTGGCAACACGTGTTTGTTAAGGTTATGTTTGTAAAAAGTTTTTTTCTTCATTTTGGGGATGCCTTGGGTTAATTTTGAATACTTCTTGTCGATTACGCCCCTGTAGCAAGCGAAGCGAGCGGAAGGTCATGCGTAAAGTGAAATATTAGACATTCTAAAAAGTAAATAAACGCTTAGGCTCCGGATTCCTCGAGAACAGCCGAGAGTAACGAGAATTAAACGGTATGCGCTTAATTATCGATACGCACATTTGTGCATTCGATACTAATTGTTGTCAGGAGTAATCATGTGCCATTAAGACAATGTCATCGGTGTATGATATTAATCAACCTGGAGTTGGGAATTTTTCTTATACCTTATATTTAACTTCATATCTTTATATAGAAATTGCAAATAATATAAGGCAAAAAAATAAGAAGTTATTCCTTCATGGTAAAATTATTCGAATCAATTTAAATTTTAAATAAACTGCAAGCTTATTTATAGATCTTTAGAAGGAGAGGTCTAAGTTTCAATCGATCTACTTGATGGGGGGCGCTCTGGACAGATGGTTTCAGCTGTGGCACCAAATTTCTGAATGTTTAAACTAAATGATGGTCATATTCGGCTAGAACTATTAAGTAAAAGTGGTTAATCTAACTCAGTTTGCTTATTACCTTCTACATCATTTCCTCAATCTTCAAAAATCAATTGCGTTTTCATCATTACTTAAAATTTATTTGGCCACAAAGCACCCTTCAAAATGGACTATCCATTATTTTGCCGAAGCGAGAAACGAATGCAAACATGTGATTGATGAAACTAAGGATAAACACAATCAAAGGATCAGGAATAAACTTTTGCAATGCCCCAGTGGTTCCGGTAATTTCTGGTCGGTAGCAAAGGCAGTAAGTAGTGACTTTAAAAAACCATCTCTCCCACCTTTGACAGACGAACGCGGCATCACGGCGACTACAGCTTAGAAAACAGCCAAATTAGCGAAATGTCTTCATCGCACTCTACCTTAAACGGCCCCAAGGCAAGACTCTCCTTACCATATACAACATCAACACTGCCATGGCAGAAGTTAGGATTCATCACTGTGATATTCGTAAAATCCTCCAAGAACTACACACGCAAAAGTCATTAGGGCCGGATGGAACGCTGCCATCGTGTTAGAGAACTGCGCCAATGAACTAACATCCATTTTTTTCAGACTTTTTCTCTGTCTTACCGAAAAGGGATTTACCCATCTTCTTGGAAAGTGCTAGAGTACAACCTGTTCCAAAAAAAGGCAAGAAAACTCTGCCCTCAAACTAACCCAAACTAACCCAATTGCCTTGCTTTCAATAATTTCCAAAGTCATGGAACATGTAGTCAATCAGCAAGTACTCAAGTACCTCGAGACCAACAAAATAGTTAGCGATAACTAATAAGGCTTTCTCAATGAGAGATCGACAGGAGACCTATTGGCCAATGTCACTCATATATGGAGTAGGGCAATTGAGAACTACGGAGAATCTCGAGTGATTGCGTTGGATATTTTAAAGGCATTCGACACAGTGCGACATGACGGATTGCTCAACAAACTGCCGTCCTTCGGACTGCCAGCTTCTCTCAGCAGCTGGCTGGACAGTTTCCTTAAGAAGCAATTTCTGCATGTTGCAGTTAATGGACACATCTCAGACACATTCACCGTTAATGCAGCCGTGCCTCAAGGTGCAATACTTTCATCAACTCTGTTCCACATCTATATTAATGGCCTGCTAACCGAAACCAATAATCCTGTTACCAGTTTCGTAGATGACAGTACCTTTGTCTCCCAATTTAGATCAGAAAAGCCTTTACCAGCAACTGAGACTTTTAGCCACAGACAGGAGCAAATAAAGACAGTTAATCAAAATCTGGAGAAAGTTCGAACTTAGGGCAACAGAAATTTGTCAAGTTCAATGCAGTAAAAGCCAACCAGCCACGATTACCAAGAAAACCAATACGGCAAGACCTGACACCATTATTGCGGGCTTGCCCATTCCTTCATCCTTGTCAATCGGACTACCGAGTCTCTCGGTCAACAGCAATATGTCCTGGCATGACCACGTTGCTAACATCGCAAAATCAGCACTATTTTGCAACAAAAAACTCTATACAACGCAGCAGCTGCTCTTGCTCTAAAACCGCAAATAAGACCATGCTTAAAATATTGCTCGCACGTCTTGGCTGCCGCATCTAAGCACACCTTAAAGCTGCTAGATTCCATTTAGGAGAAAGCTGTGCGTCTCGTCGGGGACCCGGAGATGAATCGTGAGCTAGATAGTCTGGAGCACCGCAGACATGTGGCCGGGATCTCCTTGTTTAACAGATATTTTCACGGCAGGTGATGTCAGGATTTGACCCGCCCCATTCTGCTCCCAGCAACGCCTGTCAGACGGTGACGACAGAGGGCAAGAGCTCACCCGTTCGTCTTACAACTGGAAGCACCTAGAACATCGCTTTACAATGACTTCTTTGTCTATGGAACTCACTCCTAGGACATCTGCTTCTTCCTAATTACAGCTTATAGCTATTCAAGAATCGTGTAAACCAACCCTTTAGTGTGTGTGCCACTGCCATAAAAAAAACATGTTTGATGTTAAGGAATTACTTATACGAGAATTGAAAAGTCTGGAGAACTGATGGGCAAGTCGAAAGAGGGAAACACTCTCAGAAAATAAGAACGATCAGCAAAAATAGGCAGAAGAACTGTATTAATCTGGACAGATTTTGGAAAGCTTCGATTTGTGCTAAAAGTATTGTTGTAACTAGTCCTGTCGTTAAAAGATATATTGCCTGAATACTGTATTATTGGCTCCGGAGCATAGAACCGGTCAGATCTACGCTATATATTTAAGTTAAGTTTAAAACATCAAGAAAACTTAAAAAATAATAACACTTTACTTGTAGTTACATACTTTTTATACACTGTATTTTTGGCTTCGGAACTTAGAGCCAGCGGATCTGCGCTAAGTATATTTCGGTTAAGTTTAAAAGCTCTGGAGGGATGGTTTCAGCTGTGGAACCAAATTTCTAAACGTTTAAACTATATGAAGGTCATATACAGCTGAAACCATTAAGTAAGAGCAGTTAATCCCCCCATAGATAATGAATATTAACCCCTTAAAAGACAATAACAATACACGTCATTTTTTTAAGTTTTAAAGCAGAATAATAATCAAATAACATATGTATTAACCCCTGTAACATAAGGTATGCGGTCGTTTTCACAGTAACTAGATCGATCACTGAACTGAAATCACCTGATCACTGATGTTAAAATGAAGAAAAAAATAGTTATTTATACTATAGAGATGTAAGTGACATTTACTAGTCGAGGACGATTTTGTGACAAGATAGTTCGAGACTATTGAATGCACTTACATCCTGTGAAGTATATAAGATTTTTTTTCTCCTCTCTGCAGAATTTATACTTGGATTTTAATTTAATTCCATACTCGCATGAAATTATGAAGACAGCTCTGGCCGTTTTCTATAGCGTCATAAACATTCTTATTTTATCAATCGATATAGAAGAATCAGCAAATATCGCTGGTCTGTCGCTGATGCCAGAAAAATCGAGGAAGAGGTATGAAACAACAATGGTGCCACTCAAAGGCTGCTACTGTAGTTTCAGAAACCGTGCTTTTGGCGTACTTTCACGAAAAATCTGGATAATTATTGCATATACGGTTTTCTGCTATTTTTGGATTATATGGATTATATGGAAAAAACATGTAGGCACATTCTAGAGTCCTTAGGGATTGCAAATATACTGGCGGAGAAAAGAAATTGCGTTTTTCTTGTAAAAAAAAATAATAATACCATACATACAGAGCCGATGACTGGTTAGTTTAGGTTAGCTTTGGTTAGTTTGGGTTAGCTTTGGTTAGTTTGGGTTAGTTTCGTTTCGTTTAAGCCACTACGCCCTTTCGTAGTGACTTAAACGCGCAAGCCTTTCTTCACGCAAGCCTAGGCGAAACAATATTGGTTAGCTTGGGTTTGCTTTGGTTAGTTTGGGTTAGTCTTAGTTAGTTTAGGTTACTTTTGGTTAGTTTAGGTTAGCTTTGATTAGTTTCGTCTCGTTTAAGTCACTACGCACTTGCGTTTTGCGTTTTTTACGCCCGCCCAGAATCTTTATTCACTCCAATGTTCTGTACGTTTGTTTAATTGAAAAAAAATTAAAAAGCACGATTTCTGTTCTCCGCCAGTGTATTTGCAATCACTAAGGACACTAGAATGTGACTATATAAAAAAAAATTCTATATAATTCAAAAATAGCAGAAAACCGTATATGCAATTGTTACCAAAATCTGCTCTATTAAAGTCTCCATCAAGCTTATGGTGTGAATATTCCATGTTGAAGTCCACGCTTTTCATAGGGGAAAACATAGATATTTCCACGTATGATAAACTTCGAGCATTTTTAAAAAGAAGAAATTGACAGGGAAAATGTTAATAAGTTCTTGTTGGAAGCCCCCGATGATATTTATTTAATGATGAAGGTTGTAATGATAATGGGAATGAAAATGGATAATGTTGAATTAAGGCATGAAGTTTTAATTGTTACTATTCCTGATTCCAAAAATGGAATGAGTGACTGAAAGTGACGATGAGAAGGTTTGATATTTCAAAATTACTTTGATATAAGATCTCACATGACCAATTTTAATCCTCGCTTCTTCATGCGATATCAAAATGGTAAGTGCTTAAATCAGCCTGTCGGGAAAAAGACGGTTTCTTCAATTCCAAGTAAAAATGCTAAATTTCTGAACTTTGAGAATTTTAAGCAGTATACTGGACAGTCCCTTAGAAGAACGTCGGCCACTTTATTAGCAAATACTGGAGTTGATGTCTTAGCTGTCAAGCGATATGGGGGATGGAAATCTGCAACTATTGCGTAAAGTTATGTAGCCGAGAGCGTCAACAATAAAAAGGAAGTTGCAAATAAAATTTTGTATAATATAACGAAGCCAGAAGTATCCTGCAGTACTTCAAGAGTAATAGAAAACTTGGTTAGAGATGGAGAGATATCTCCTATGTTTCTAGTTTAAACTAAATGAATACAGGGTGGCATAAATTATTATTATCACCCAAGGGTGGTAAGTTGACTTACAACCCGTCGTCAAGGGCAATCGATACCTTTTTGGTAATTCTCACTTACGTCCTTCAAAATAGTATCAAAATGGATTGTTTACAATACAAGGAGGGGAAAAAGGTTGTTTAAACACATTATATTTTATTTTAAATTCGGAAATGGATACATCTTTTAAATAAATCACCATGACATTGAGAATACTTCTAACTATACCGATAGCCACAGCGGAAGCCGGAAGGAGCTTTTCAACATTGGAGATGATTAAAACATATTTAAAAAATTCAATGGGGAATGATAGACTAAATGCTTTAGCTATGTTAAATATTGAGAGTGTTATGGTCAAACAAATTCCAGATTTTAACAAAAAAATTATTGAAAAACAGGCGAATGGAATTTCACTTTTAAAACTATGACACGACCAGGTCGAAGTGCTAACCACTCACAAAAATATGTACAATAACCCTTTTTTTTTATCAAACTTTGCTATTTTTTGAACATTTTTGAGCTTCTCATAAACTTTTATCCAACTGTATTGATTTGTAGTTACAATAAACTGTTTTACTGGTTTACTCTTCTGGAATGGGTTAGTGCCTATTTATTTATTTCTTTAAGTGCGCAACAATAGCCTTTCATGAGGACAAGGACTAACTCTGGCTACGCCACTGTATTGCCTGTACAGTGTACACTGTATTTTTTGCTCCGGAATATAGAGCCGGAGAGATCTGCATTATGTATATTTGGATTAAGTTTAAGAGTTCAAGAAAAGATTCAAAAAATAATACCACACTACTTACATTATATTATAACGATCATTCTACACGCTTTATTGGTTGAGAAACCCGGTTTTAATAGCTTTAACATGCGCATATTAATTCTTCTTGTTATTGACATGAACTCTCTAGATTAGATACGCTTCTTTTTATGAATAAAGAGGATTTAAGGATAATTATATATTCTTAGTCATATAAATAGAGGACACGCATATCTTCAATCACTAGCGGGTATAATATTATTTTTAAAAATCAATTGATCAAATGGTATTTAATGAACATCATTTAGGAATCAGCTCATACGTATACAATAGCTGTGGATATTAGACATCGACATCTAGTGGTTCTGCCAAATATTACTTGAGATGTTTGCAGCTACACTGCAATAAAAGTCATCAATTCATTAGGCGTTAATTCTGAATCAACTTCTTACTTTCAGTTTTGCCACGAAATTCATGGACAATTGCCCAAGAAAAGCCTATTCTGTTTTCATAATACACCTGTTTTGATATCTTTAAAACCTTTCCATGCAATGCTCTATATTTACTAAAATATTCGACGAAAAACTGATTGTAAATGTTCTATATACAATATTTCATAAAATCGTTGAAACATTGTAGGCCGCAAACTAGCTATGTCGCCAGTTTTATCGTTATCGATTATTATTCTATGCTGCATTATTTATTAGAGTTTTTTTTGATACTTCTTTAATTTGTATTACTTTTTGATGACCACTTACTGAGTGCGTAATTAAAGTTTACCTTAGATGAGTAGTGCTTCCTCCAGAGGACCAGAATCAGCTATTATAAAAACAGGCACTTCTATAACAGGATAAATCAAATATTATTTTCTTCGTTTTAGCTACAAGTTTGTAACTAACCTTGTATGCATATAATTTTACCACTAAACTTTCAACTAAAGTTATTAAAACATAATAATCGATATCGCTTTAAAACAAGTAATATTACATTATTTATAATTAAAATATCGTTACATTTAAGCCACAGAGTTTAGAGTTTGCGAATGTTAACATTCCTTATTACAACTCATCTGTTAAAGCAGAATTATTACTCCTTGGCGGATATCGCCTGCGAATTTAGGACAATTTAAATTTTAATGAGTAGCATTTCTATTTATCTTAATATCCTCTGTGGCGGCCGACCGCAAGCTTTGGATTAAAGGGAACGAGGGAAAAGATAAATACACCTTTGAAAACTTTCTTAAAACAAAGATTTAAAGGTGGTATTTAGTGCGTATACTTTCTTTAAGCGATTTTAGGATTCAGGCTCTTAAAGAAATTAGCGAACGCCTGCTAAAAGAACAGCTAAGACTGTAAACCTAGAAGAATTATATTGCTTTAATTCATCCACAATACCAAAACAAAATTGGAAATATAAGAATTCAAGCTTAAGTGCCTAGACATATACCATGGCATAAGATTCCACGTAAAATCCAAAATAATCCACCTTCTCCTGTACATTGGCATTATCATACATATACGGATCGGATATGAAGTTCTCCTATAGTCTTGGGTCTTGAGCTTCACGTATTTTTAACAACTATTATCGTGTCTTTCTGATCACATGTTAGCCTATAAGTTGCTTCTTCATATTTTCACGAGCAGTAATCCGTGACGCCACGCCTTGGATGGCGTGCAGGTTACGTAGCTCATCGATCTACGCCAGGAGAGAAGATATAATAAAGAAGGCACTTCGATAAAACATTAACACAATGTCTATTGGACTAAGACCTAAGGAATTTGCACTGTACCCGAATACTAAAACACGCATATATGGTGTTTGAATTGATCATAGGCCTTAGTGCCTGTTTTATCATAAAGTTCTTTAAAACCGGTGTTGTATTGTAGTTTATGGTAATTATTTAAGTGTTCTTAATTTATCGTAATTTCACTCAGCACTTTAAGGCACAGTAACTATTTAACTTTAAAATTTACTTGACTTTGAAATTTGACAGATCTATCGTAGATTCGACTTTAGTACTTTAGACGGGTATCCCCCAAGAACTACGCTCCTGTGAGCTGTACTTCTTGAGTTGAGTTTGAGGATCAGGACATCGGTATAACAATCAGAGTCACGCGCCTGTGAACTGCAGCAATGATTAGAGCGAAATAGGTGAGAGACAAAAATCTGCCGGACTGATGGTTAGCTTGACTACTTATATAATAAAATCTGTTGACCATTGCAACTGTAAGCCTCATAATTGCCTGCGCTATTCGCTCGCGTTGTCTATCATTTATCTTGAATATTCGCATAATATTTTATAAGTTCAAGATCAAACTTAGGGCAGGATGATAATTAATTAGTAGTTTAAATATTTTAGTAGTTCACATATTCCCCCACCCTGATAGCGTTGGATCTCAACAATTGCCAGGACCGTTTAAAAAAATTAGAGAAAGTCCTCAATTCGAGAAGACACATCACCTTTTACCAAGTTTAGGATAATTTACAATAAATCATGTCTTCAATAGTCTTGTTACATTCTGGCTCCCATCTGATCCACTTGCAAGTCCCTCTAATGCAGCTTGCACCTTGTATGTAAGGGAGGCATGCATAAATAAAGAAATAATGAGAAGCTAATAGATTTATTATAAACAAAAATATATAGAGAAAAGTGCATCTTAAGTAAGGAAAGCTAGAATAAGGAAATCTATGATATTGTAAATTAATATATGGAAAATATATAGATTTTTTATTTTAGATTTTCATTAGGATTTAATTTAATATTGTATAAAAATATAAATAATTAAAATACACAGCAATTTAGTTAAAACTTAATTATTGACTAATTACTTAAACTAATAAAGCACGTAGCAAAGCGCATGTTTACCATGCCGGATTAGGCCCGGCCCACATGCTTTCTTATATTAAAGCCAAAGAATCGAGAAGATGGTTTTTCTTGAACTTCCTCCTTCAATATTAACCTAGTATGAAACAAATGGAAATTAGGATTCTATGCACAGACACCTACCTATACGGTAATTAAAGGTTTAAAGCACTCGTGACGGGCCAAGCTCATATAAGAAAGCTACAACTCCTACCTCCCCCAATGTTAGAACAATTTAATAATAATATATGGACCAATCGAGGAAACTCTTTTATTGCCCTCGTAAAATCCAACTATGTAGACTGGACAGATCAAAAAGAGAAAATGAAAAAAATAATTAAAGTTAAGTCTGAAAATTACATCACAAATTTCTTAGAGTTTAGGTTTCAAGACGATATTAAGTTTGTTTCTTTAATTTACAGAAAGTTGACTCCTTAGTCTTTGAAACTAATTAACGAGTTTCATTTAAATGACTGAAAATTAAACTACTTAGGAAACGACTTTTCTGTAAAGAGGAACTTAATAATTTAAATTATCTCGTTATATTAAGAAAAATGGGAACCGGAATTTTTACCGTTACTAGCAAATGATGAAAAAATTTAATATTGCAAAATGTTGGCTGATACAATGTATACCGAAAAGGATAAGAATGGTAAATAAGATCAACGCACTTAGCATTTTAGTTACTCACCAAACCAATAAAGGACAAAAAGATCAGTATTCGCGTTTCTACATATAGATATTGAATTTAGTCATGCCTCAATCCTTTCCATCTAGAGCCACTAATGCCATTGGGTACAAAAATGCGTGGAATAACATTATCCACAGGCTAAGCCACCATTATATTAAGAGTAGGTAGAGAACGCCTCCAAAAAGGAATGTCTGAATCTGCTCTAAAAACTATCTGCTGAAGATTTCCTATGCCTAGGATATGCAAATGATATAGTGATAGTGGTTGCGAGGAGAATTAACCGGCACACTTTCAACAGAGAAACAATTCCCTTTTCCATAGAGCTAAAATGCTTAGCAATCATTTTTGGTCAACAGTTGACATGGAATTTACACATTCGAAAGGTTACACAGAGGCTAACTGGACTATAAGCTCTAAGATGGCTCTATGGTTATAGAGGAGGGTGGTGTGACCCATGTTAACTTATGGATCAGTGACTTGGCAGACAAAGATCAGGCAAGTGGGGTCAAGGAGGTAATTGACTGGTGTGCAAAGGCTAACGTGCCTGTGCGTCAATCTACTTCTAGTATTAGAGCTACCATCAATACGCCTTTACATACAAGATGAAGTTAGGTGGATAACCCACATACTAAACACCAATAACCAAGACAGGTGGTGTCATTACCACCTACTGAAGGAGATTAAGGCAAACTGTGTTGGCATGCCCACAGTTTACGTCACTCCAACATACAGGTTTGAAAACCATTTTAAAACGGTAGTATTAGAAAAGAAGGATTGGAAAAATCCACGAATAAGGGCAGAGCTCGTTTGGTATACTGACGAATCGGGGGTACTACCTTTTTGTAGGATGGCCAGATATACTATTAATGCATCCGTTACGAAATGGGTAGCAACGAAGTCTCGGGAATGGTGAAATGTTCAGTCAGGACAAATATAAGCTAATGAATTCATTAAGAGTTCCTCGGCAAAGCTCACAGCTGTCTGACTAAGCCACAATGGAAAGGCTTTCAGAATGATATTTTTTATGACTGTTGCACACACACTAGAGGGAGGTTCTATGGCGCTCGACGAGCGATGTGTGTGCGAAGATGCTGATTGACACGGTTCTTGAATAGTTGTAGGTTGTAATTAGGGGGAAGCAGGTGTCCTGGGGGGTGTAAGGGGTGAAAGTATAATATATTATAATATACTATAATACTAGCCCAAATGTCAACCTCACCTGCTAGTGTGGTAGTTATCCGGTACACCCTGCTAGATAACCGACAAGGCTCTGACGACCGAACGGCTGCCGTTACAAGCCAATAGCTTTGGGTTGAAGAGCTTGTAAGTGTAAGGGCACTCTCTTGTCCTGAATTTAAGAAATTAACTCCGAAGGCGGATGAACCGATGAAACGGTCAACGGCTTAGGATACAGAAGACAATGGGAGACCACTATATTAAAGATCACCACGATTTCCCAGGTAAATCATCATGACAGTAAATGTTGAACTACAAACCGCTACTAATCATGGACATCGGATGCCAAGATTCGGCAGGAGAGGACAACCACGTTCAAGCCAAGAGGCCTCTCAGGTCGTTGACATGCGAAAACCTCTCGGAGAAAACAGTCGAATAAGAAGACCCAATATGAGAATTTGCACATGGAATGTCAAAAGCTTGTTTGCAGGCTGGAAAACTTGATAATGCGATAAAAGAAATGAAATGAATAAAAATAGATTTACTAGGAATCAGTGACTTAAGATGGCCTGAATCAGGAACCTGCAAAAAAGACAACACATGAAGATACACATCACAGAAATGGAGAAGGTATCCTGGTAACAGCAGAACTGAATAAATACGTGACCAACTTTGTACCAATCTCGGACAGAGCAATCTTAATCCAAATAAACACTCATCCATTTAAAACTAATGTACTACAAATCTACGTCACGGCACATAGTTGTTATATGTGCCGTGTCTACGCCCCGACGGCAGATAGAAAATATGACGATGAAATATAGAACTATCACGATCAAATTTTTGACATCTTACAGAAATTTAGAAAACACGAAATTACATACATTATAGGCGACTTCAACGCAAAGGTTGGAGAAGGTCTAAGAGGAGAAGCGGTGGGTCAATATGGTCTTGGAAACCCTAGTGAACGAGGGCAACGACTGTTCGAGTTCTGTGAAGACAACGAAATGATAATTACAAACACCTGGTATAAACT